>BPLR01020603.1:0-90883 GCA_021605095.1 Caerostris extrusa | reverse complement strand
GTCAAATTACGAAATGCAAGGAATATATGAATGCCCAGCCAATATCATTCAATTGTGGATGCAGCCAAAAGTTTATTTTCTATGTTTGGGTTTGTCCAATCTGCACTTAATTTGGCAATACAGGGCATCGTGTGAGTTTAAAATTTTGTCTTTGCTTTGAGATTGTACAGGTATTGGTAGAGCAGTTGGGTGCAGTAGCTTCTTCTTGCTGTTTTAATGAGTTTGAGTTAAACAGCAGCTTTGATGATCATTGCAAACAAGAAGATTTCATACGAATAAAATGATTTCAAGATTGATATATTAAATTAAAACTGTCATGAATTTCCTTGATGTTAATTGTATACCGGGGATTGAAATCCTGTCAGATGTCTTTTTAGCGGGTGGTGAAGAAGCATAGCTGGGCTATAATACCCTTTCACCCCAAAAATTTTCATGTTAAATTTTAAATTGCTTTCTGTATTTCTGTTGTAAGATTTTTATAGTATTTTCCTAAAATATACTATATTTGTTATGCTACTTTCCTATCAAGATTACACTCTTCCCTTCCAGGTACCTGTAACTATGTCAAATTTGAGATGAATTCCGACAAGCCAGACCTCGGATAAGAACTGAAATTTATTTTAAAATTACATAGAAAGTCAAATAAGTTATACTCATTAAGCTTTAATATTTCTGATTAATATTTGTACACAAGATTGTATTTCACTATCGTAAATTTGTTAAATTTTACAAGCAAGAAAAGTATTTCAAAAACAGGGTAATGTTTATTGTAAAAGCAAAAGAGAAACAATATACTGGGTGTTCTATTCAAGCAATAGTCTTTACTAGATGCTTCAGGCCATCTAAAATACTTTATAAATGTCGCGTTTTTACATATATAGAGATTTTACAATACACTGATTGTGAAACAGACTTTATTTACATTCATGCAGAAAAATTTTCACTTCTGTTCTTTTCGATGAAATAAAGACTTTTCAATATTCTTATTGCTATTTATTTTTAAAGTTTGTATTGTTATGTATATTAAACTTATATAATTTTTTTAAAGAAATTCTGGACCTGAAAGAAAATGTTGAAGAGTTATCCAAAGGCCATATCTAATAGAAAGTAAAATAACTCTATGTTTGATTCGTTGTTTGTATTTAATACTGATAGTGTATCTCCATCTGATGTCAATGAATCAAAATTTTCATTGGATAGTAAGCCATCTCACCTGACTGTACACATTCACCAGTGATGAATAACTTAAAAATGATGTTTTCAAGAAGGGATAGCGATGGAGCCTGTGCCAAAAAGTCATATGGCAAATGAAGAGGATATTAAAATATTTAACAATTACTATTCTAGCTCACAAAGTCTGATACTGCTGACACTAGTTTAAAGACTTAGATGAATTGGGTTTTCAGATTTTAGCTCATTGCCAAGTTTTCACAGTACAAACTCAAATGATATCAGCTATTCTTTTGATACTAGAGAATCATTAAGTTCTAATTCTAGCCCTTCAAGTCCAATTGTTGTGGAGACTCACCAGCTTCAAAAATTTATGATACCATCTTCAAATTCCAGAAGTACCCATTGTATTATATATTCAGATACTAATAACTGTGATCAATTGGAGCATGATGTTCGAGATTCATTAGTTCAATCTTCTGGATTCTTGAATCTAAACGTCTAGATGCGTTCATTTGAAAAACAAGAAAAAAAGTACCTCTTTTAATTGCGCCTTTTGAAAAAAAAGAATTTTGTTGGCATTGATACGGATACAAAGTAAGATGTATTTTTATCTTAAATTTCTTTATTTTTTTTTTTAAATTTCTTTAACTTTTTTTTTTCATTTTCTAAATTTCTTCAGACAAGTGTTTCTTAACACACTTATGTTTTGAATTTTACCCAAAAACTATATATTGGGACATTTTATTTAATCATTCATATATATTATAAAGAATGTGTGTAAATATGAGTCCATGTGTATAATGTAAATCTGTATGTTAAAAATTTCACAAATTTTATTGTTCATTTAAATGGGTAAGTTGTTCAATATATATAATTAATTATAACAAAATGAATTACTAGTAAAATATATAGCAAAATATGCTCCTTTTATAATATTATTAATTTATTTTTCCTATATTTGTCATTAACTATATTATTTTATTCTTAAGAAATTTATGAAAATATATAACTAGTATCTGACTATGTAGTAATTTGTAGTTTTTGTATTGAATATTAGTATTGCATATAGAATAATTTAAAAATAATTTTATTGTATATATAACTATTGTAAGAAGTATTGTATTAGAAACTCTTAATTTTCTTTAATTTTTAAGTTCATTGCATGATATTTATTTTTATTCAGAAGTAAAGCAATTGTGAAATTGATTTGAAATTATTTTTCCTTAAAAAAATATTTCACTTATTGATTTTAATTTGTAATCCATTTTGATTTAGTATTATTAACCATGCATAGATTTTTTTTTTACTAATGGGAAAATAAAATTCATCCCACTATCAACCAGTTTTTTTCTTACATGTAAATAAATACAAAATGTCACACTTGACCGTCAAAAACAGGACAGACCCTCCTGTCAGATAAATCATCTATAAAATGCAAAAAAAAAAAAAAAAAAACGACCGGAAAGAAAAAAGATGATTGTCACTCGCTGTTCTGATGTATCCTTCACACTCACTTATCTGCCATCTGCAGATTCTTGCATCTTCTACAAAAATTAATGTTAGACTCATGTAACCAAATAATTAGAAATTCTCTGTATGTGAAAAAAAAAAAATCCAAATAAAAAATTAAAACATCTAACAATGCAAAATCAGTACAAAAAAGGGAAAAAAATTATTATTAAAAAATATATGTGGAATGTACTACTATTAATTATTGTCTATTGATATCTGCAATTATAGCAGGTTATCTTTGGGATCTGTGGCTTAGGAAATACATATTAGCCTGGTTAGTCTAACTTATTTGTATTCTCAGGCATATGAATATGATGTTTATTATTTGATCTGTAATAATGTGCATTAACAGCCATTGTTTGCTTACACGCTAGTACTTTTTTCATAAATTTTTAATTTCTGTTTAAATTCTCTCATATTGGTACATCCATATAGAATAACCTTACTATGATTATTTCATTATACAGTTAATGATATATTCTATTATGAAAAGATCATCTATATTACTACAACTACCCAATTCACTCATTGTTATTAGATAAACATTTGGCTTTAATTTACGTTCACAATTTATGAACCTGTGTTGAACTCACTTTGTTACTAAATTCTTCAATTAGATGTGCTTTCAAAACATCAAAATTAAAAACATGCTACAAATTCTGAACAAATAACTTAGATTAGCTAATATTTAATTAATCAGCAAAATTTTATATAGATCTGCAACAACACTATAGAATGCAAATGTCTGTTCCACTTCATTTAAGTACATTGATTGTATCAGTCAACTTCTTTAAGAAATTAAAACAATTTTGAATGGCTGAAACTTTCCAATTTATATATGCAATGTTGATGTTTTTCACCAAATGCATTGACCCGTATGAATCATCATTCCTTCTTAAAAAAAAAAAAAAAAAACACGGATTATTGGAATGGTGCTTTTCCTGGGTAAGAGGGGGAGAGGATTTGTTTCTGCTGGGGAGACGATTGAGTCATGGTTCTTTATGAAAGTTTGATTGGTGGGAACTTAACACTTTTGTATGCAAACTTTGCACTACATTCACTTCAGAGTTATAAAAATAAGAATCGGTATTTAGAGTATATTCACTTAAACGCGAGGGAAGAAAAATTTTCGACCCGTTCACACCGAAGCTGCAGAAATTGCCTTACACCTAGTGAAGTTCCAGTTACTTTACTAGATGGCAGATCTACTATTGGCTCAATCCAAGTCACATGACGCTCAAAGCATTTGAGACTTGAAAGTTGGTCAACTCGGGCGGTGGATTTCAAACCGATTTCAGGCGAACGTGGTCAGGCTAGTGATTGGTCAACACCCCAGTGGGAACGAGCCTTTAACTGTTGGTTTAGAATTGAATTGAAAATTCTGTTAACACATCATAAAATTTTTAATACTTTGTTTTGGGTTTGACAATATTTTGACAGAAAGTAGTTTGGATACAATTACAAGTTCTTGTAAATTAAAAGAATCTGATACTCAGGATTTTTAAATCTTCAAATTCTAAATTCATTCATTCTCATTCATTCCAAATATGAATTCATTTATTTCATTGGTAGAAGCAGATTTCAAAAGTTTTGAAATATGTAGTATATTTATCAGATTCATTATTAAATACTAATTCTATACACCTATCCCCCCCTTCCCATTTACCGGTACTTTTTTACATGGTTTTAAAATATGGGATTTAAAAAATAAAAATTGCTGCATTCATTTGTTAATTCTATTCTAATCAGAATTCCATTTATTCCGATCAAAAAATGTGAATTCCTAATTGTGTATGTACAATCAAACTCTATTTATGTAATTTAGTGCAGTAAATTTTTAACAACAGAAAGGTGTAAATCATCGTGTTTTTCTATTTTCAATTTTTAAAACTTCATATTTATTAAAATGTTAATTATAGTTTTTGCAAAAATAATTTTTTAAAATTTTAAGCTGTTTTCGCCATGTTAATACAACTTTAAAAATGAAAAGTGAAGTTATATCTTTAGTAAACAAAATTAAAATTTTAGTTCGTCTACATAATGGATAAATAGTAACAGATGTTGCTAAATTTTATTCTATAAATGAAGCCACAATAAGAAAAGAATGAAAATTCCATTAGCAAAAATGTAGCAGCTGGATCTTCTACGGTATGAACACAGCTCCATTCGTAAGAGATGTTGCAATAGAAAATATGAAATATATATATGAATTGGCTATATGACATGGCTTTAAAAATATTAATGATATGGCTAGAAGATAACACTCAAAAAGCGAATTCCAATTGATACCAATACAATTACAAATAAGGCTTTGAAGATTTCTGAAAAAATTAAGAATCAATTACCATCTACTTCTTCAACTGAAAAAGAAGTTGCCTTTTCTGCAAGCCATAGTTGGTTTGAAAGATTTAAACAAAGACATTCTTTATTTAATCTAAGATTGAAAGGTGAACAAGCATCTGCTGATTCAGATGCAGTGCAACAATATCAAACAAAATTTACTGAAATTATAGCCGTTAATTCCTACAATTCTGATCAGGTCTTCTATGTTTATGAGTTTGGTTATTTTGTAAAAAAATGCTGGGAAGAACCTATTTGGCTAAAACTTATAAAGAAACTAGTGGCCATAAAGCAGCTAAAAGTCGTATAATAGTTCTTTTCTACAGCAACGCTTCAGGCGATCATATAATCAAATCATTGGTTATTAACAAATCAAAAACGTCATGCTCATGTAAAGGTTTGGTTTGTCGCCCTACGGTCATCTTGTGCACACAGGCTAAACAGACCGGGACCTACAGTTTAAAGTGGATTCTGAACCACTAACAAAAACATCCATACCACCGCCAGGATTCGAACCTGAAGCCTGTACCAAATGCCAGAGCGCTAGCCGCTTGGCAGTCCATCGGCACAAGTTCAAACGGCTGAGGTCCGTGTAATATATGAACTGGTATGCCAGCATTAATAACTAGATTTTCAAAATAAATAAACAAAAGAACAGTTACAGCATTTAAATTTATAAATAGTGAAACTTAATTGTCAAAAGCAGTCTGCTTTAACAAAACACATCTTTCTCATATCAGTCCTCATTCATCTCTCTCACTCTATAGTTTTTTCTCTTCTTTTAGTGGAAAACCTTTTTGTTGCTAGATGCTTGTATTTTGAGTGTTACCAAATGTCATATGTATGTATGTAGATATTTGTATGTATAAATATGAATCCATATGTATGCATATGCAAATCTGTCTGTTTATATAGTATAAATAAGAAATTTTAAAATTTATTTTCAGCAACTTATAATATTTATAAATGTATTAATATAAGTATTAAAAGTAAATATCTTAAAAAGATTTGCTTATTTTTATTTTATTCAGTGACTGATCAATTTTTTTTAATGTCTCATTTTTAGAGTGTATAAGAAAAAGATGTCTAGGAAGAATGAAAAAGCACATAGGAGACTTGGCCTTACAAGCAGGTCTACCTACAGAAGCGTTACCTCTCTATTTGTCATCAATGGAATATTTAAAATCTGGTCAAGATTGGCTTTGGTTAGCAGCAGCTTATGAAGGGCAATGTACTGCTTCCTTGATATTGCAATTTGAAACTAAAGATATCTCAGTTAAAGAAAATTCTCCTGATCGATTTAAAATTCCTATGCCAAAATTAATGAAAATGAGTATGTATAATACATATTTTTTGTTATTAAAAATATTTTTTTTTATTTGTCAGTTACATCATATTTTGTGAGAATAAACCTAAATATATTAAGATTTTTTTGTACTTGTTCAAATAACAGTTTTGAGAGAAATAATAAATAAATAAAAATATTTGCCTACAATGTTTGCTTTTGAAAATAACTAAATAATTGAAGATAAATTGTGTTTTTTAAATAAGTACCCCAAAAAATTTATCAACATAATCAGAGGTCTATACCTCAACAGCAAATCAAGTGTAGAAGTAGCATGTACTTTGACTGACTTTTTAGGTTAGGAGGGGAGTATGATAGGGATACGTGTTTGTCAGGTTTCAGTTCATATTTTTGACTGATTGGATTTTAAGAAATATCTCAGAAAAGAGGAATTAGATGGAAATTTAACATCACTTTTAAAGACTTAGATTTTCCATACACTATTGTTTTAATATCATCTAAATATAACGGTCTTGAAAAGAAGACTCAATTATTAAGTAAGTACTCAAATAATGAAGGATTACAAAATGAACAAAAAGAAGATTAAAATGATGAGAATTAATGCAAAATCACAGCAAACACTAAAAATTGAAGATGTTGAAGACATAGATAATTTCACATAATTTGGTACAATTTTAAATTAAACTAGAGGGATATATTTCGATATAAAAATGAAATCAATAAAGCTAGAACCTGTTTTAGGAGTTTGAGAAAACTTTGGAGATAATCAAATATTAATGTATGGACTAAAATTAAAATCTATAAAACAATAGTTAGAGCTATCTTGCTATATAATGCAGAGGCATGATGCCGAAAAAAAACCAGATATTGATAAATTGGAAGTTTTCAGAACATATCTTTAAGTTTAATATTTAAAATTTTTTGATCAACTAAAGTTAAATTTTGAAAGAGCTGATATTCTTCTAATTAAAAAGGAAATATCAAATAGAAGATGAGATGGGCTGGATATGTCTTGTTTATGTCTAGCAAAGAATTTGAGACATATTTCTCTCTCCTGGGTTCCTGATGGTTAGAGGAAAAAAAGGTAGACCCAGAGTGATATGGTAACGGCAGATGGAGGAGGATTGTATGAGAAGTGAATTTTTGGGACTTGGGGAGGCTCAGTGCCAAGTTGTGGAGAGGTAGGTTGGATGCCTTATGTGCTAGAAAGCACGAAGAGCCTAAGTAAGTAAGTTTTTGCTTCACTCAGATTTTGCTGAAAATGTAATTCCAGTTTGCATTTTAATAACTAAAATTTATAATGCATTTTGATGGGCTATTCAAAATTATCTATGTATTGCTATATTTTTGAAAGTTAGCTGTATTTACTTTTTATTTTTTTATCTGTTATATATTCATTTTCTTTGTTTAGCTGCTTCACAGAGTAAGAGCCTTCCTCCATATCTTGACCCTGTGGAATTTAAGACACTCGGAAAATACATTCTTAATTTTGAAGATATGGCTGAAAAATATGAAGAAGCTATTTTGCATTATGAAAAAGTATATTGTCAATCTATTAACTTTCTGTATAATATATATTAGTTTATAAGTTACAATTTAAAAAATATTTTTGGTTAAAATTTGTCTATTTATTAGTAAATATTGTTTTTTAAATACTTATCAACATGACTTCGTAACTTTGTGTAAAAGAGAAGGAATATTTGTATTATAACTAAAGATATTTCAATTTCCGATATTTAGCTTTAACTTATAATTGCACAATCTTATTAATATTATTTTTAAAAATAATATTCTTGGTGGGCCTTTTGTCACTGTTTACTCTTTTATTGGAAATGTAGTTATTTTGTAGAAGTTTAAAAGCTGTGTTAACTCTATTACAGACTGATGGGACTCTATTTTTGACTATTGTTCTAAATGTAAACATTTTAAAATATCATAGTTTCTATTTATATATTAGTATGGGTTAACTTCAAAAATTTCAAACATACAGTCTGATTTGTATTTCTCTGATGGCAACCAATAAAACAATAAGGTTTCTTTTGAAAATATTTATTATTTTTATTAAAAGCTTCAAATTAATTAATAATTTTTACTAGTACATTATTTATAGTTATTTTCGATTTAACTTAAATGTAATCGCGGGTTTTTACATTTCCTAATGTAGTGAGCCCCTTGTATTTTATGCTATAATTATTTTTTCTGCTGAATAACTAATCAGTTTTATAAGTAATCAAGTTCTGCTTAAAGTTCTTTCTGTCACACATTATTGTGAACATATTTAATTATACTATCATTTCTAACATCTTAAAAAGAAGCTGTCTAATTTTGTTGTTCTTGATTACTTATGTATTTACTTTTTCTAGTATCAAGGAGCTGCAATTGTAGAATTGGAATGCAGCATGAAAGCTGCTCGAGTTTTTATTGGGTACCAGGCATGTGTTTTTAATTAATTTTTTATTTCTTGGGTTTTTTTTTAAATGCAACGAGAATGAATTTTTTTTTGTAAAATAATTTATTTTGAACTATATTTTTTTTAACCAAGTTAAGCATCTTGAAATACACTTGCATATTTGTTGCTGTTGAAAAAATTACACCTAACCTCAAGTAACTTAATGAAAAACTATGGATTTGCTATTACTAATAATAAGATGTATTTGTGACCAAAGAGTTAATAATAAAATAGTTTAAAAACAAAATTAAAATTTTTATTTTGTCTTTAAAGGTTTTATTCATAGTACTTTAGTTATTTCATTAGACTTATTAAACCATATTTATTTTATGTAATTATATCAATCAGATTTTCTTTAGAAAATAAAATTAGATCTACAAAACAATAATTAAATATTTGATTTTATAGAAGTTTTGCACTATTTTTCACTTATTAAATCTGGCAACACTTTTTGTAAGATAAATATTTAGTTTTATATTTTGAGAGTGGTAAATTTTGTGAACCTATTTCTCTTCTATTGTTGATTATTTGGATTTAAAGAATATATAATTTGAAGTTCAATATCAAATGCTATATAAAATTGGAAGGCAACCTTTATAGATACTCCCTTATATTTTAATTGAACATCTATTCCAATATGTTATTTCATTTTTAATGTTATAATTTAAAAGATTTGTCATGATCATTTATTCATCAGTTTTTAAATAGCAATTAACAATTGAATACTTATTACACAGTTTATGTTTTGAACAATAACTATTTTTATTTTACACGTAGAAATATTTGGATGCAACAAAGATGTTACAGAATGTAGTATTTACTTCAGTTGTCCAAACAGATAATGAAAAAGTAAGACTAAATTTTTATATTTAATTTTTGAAATAAATGAATTAAATCTTTTTTTTTGTTATTATATATTTTATTTTAAATACAAATAAAATTATTCTTATCAATAAATAATGATCTGTTTGAATTAGTAGATTATGTTCTTAAAATTTACTGCTAATTTTTCTCAGTTTCTTTTATTCTCTTTTGCTTATGACTATGAAGGTATTATATATTCATATACCGATCAATAAAACATTAAAAACTGTTGTCTCATGCAGATAAAGCTACCTACATGGCTAATCACTTAGTATTTGTCTAGAAGTAAAGGATAGATGCTTGGGAGCAAACTCTGTCAAGTAGTTAAATTAATTAATGTTATTGTAAAGTGTGAAAAATAAATTCATTGTATACTTTCATATGAGAAAAAAAAGACATTGCATTTATTTCTATAAGAAGGATTAGATTAACCTCTGTAGATTATTAATGCTAATATTATTCATTTTTATGTTCATTTTATATAATTAAGGAAATTTAATCAAAACCAGAAAAATAAAGATAAGGACTTCTCATTTAGGCTCATGGACTGTTTTTAAAGTGCTATATATTTTTTTAATACGTTTGGTTATAATATTGTTCATTATTTATTTTTTAAAAATATTTTTACAACCACTTTTATCTTATCCACTAAGTAGGGAGAACTTTTTCTGACTGTATTTTTTTTTATTGCAGGTAACACGTTTTAATGCACTGGCACAGGTTTTTACTGAAATGGGGTTTCATAGAAAAGCATCATTTTTCAAAAGAATGGCTGCAAAAGCATGTGTTGCTCATGCAAATCCTAACCCAAATTGGCTGAAGGTAATTACAAAAAATTTGATTTTCGATTTTAATTTAAAAATTATTTTGAATGAATTTCTAATTTCTTTTTATCATTCCAGTGTTATTATTTAATGATTGAATCATTCCCTGGATTTTTGCTTCCCCTTGATGTCGAAGAATATCCTTCTGGTAAGGCAATATGCATTTTTTTAGTAGACAATATTTACTTCCATTTTTTTTTTGTTTAATTAATAAGGATTCTCAATGATATCTTTTATCGCATGCATCTGCAATCTTTAGGATAAGACTTAATATTAATTTATGCAGAATATATATATTGAACAAATAATTCAACAAACTCAATTGTTACAAGTTAAAAATAGTAGGTAAGATTGATCAAATTTAATAATCTTTTCTCTTAACTGCATTCAATTTAGTTTAGAAATGAATTAATTTTATAATTTTTATTTTTAAAAGTAGGTCAAAATTTCGATTTAATCACTCATAAATATTTAAAAAATAAGCATTTAAGGCGTTTATTTTAATTATTTCATTTTCTGCTTATTATAGATAATTCCTTAGGCTGGCCTTGTCTTCAATATCAATTATTATACGATATTGGCAAAGTGTCATTAATGCTAAACTATCAAGCCGTAACTGTTCGGTATGTATTAAACTTGAATACTATGGTTGTTTGCTGTATAAATGTTCACCTTCTAAAGCTTTCATTTTATCATATATTAAATAAATTTGTTAACATTTGCAAATAATATTACCAAATTTGGTTAATAATTGTTAAAATTTAATTTCAGAAATGATCTTAGTGTTAAAATTTAATAATATAATTGCAGAATTAGAAAAATTGTTGAAATAATGCAAAATATTAAAAGAAATTATTTTACAAAATTATGTAGTTCATCTATTTTTAAAGAGGAATTTGATTAAATTCATTAAAAATATTGAATTTATTTCAGAAAGTATTTAAAATAGTTTTATTATAATCTTTTGATGATACTATGTGGAATGTATTGGTTTGTCATATTAAAAGAAAACATTGAAAATTTTTTAAATACATAATCACTGTTCTTGATTCTGTCAACTTATTGCAATTATAAGATAGAAACACAATCTTCCAAGGCTTTATAAAAGATGTAAATATTTGAACTTAAATTTTATTTGTTATTTGAAAGTTCTATAGTTAACTGAAGATTATCATGTGCTTTGATTGTAAAAAAAAAAAAAAAAAAAAAAAATAAGTAAATGATTTTTCACTTCTTTCCCATTTATTGGAAATGTTGTTTTTCATACATTACCTTAGATTGTTTAGAAAAAAACTTAATATTTTTAATGGTTTATTTATTTTTAATTTCTTTTTTAAATGACTGCTCTCTATCTACTCTTTTACTAATATTATTCATGTGATAATAGTGAGACATTGAAGCAACTAATCAAAGCAAATTAATGCTAAGGAAAATTATATGTATAAAGTAAGATGTTGTTGTTATATTTACTATGATTATATGAATTTTTTCATTAAATACATATTAATTTCATTTTATAGAAATTATTCAAACTAGCTTTGATACAATTGTTTCATTATGTGATTTAATTGGGTTTGTTCATGCATTATATTAGGAAAGGAACCATGCAAATTTTAAATATATAACTACTAAAGTCTTAATTCTGTCAAGCTATTGTGATTGTAGTATGCAATAACTTTAGTTAGTTTTGAATCTGAGATTTCATCCTTGAGTTTTAGCTATTATTTCACTGTTAAGTTCAATTTTTTGAATTTTTATTATCTTATATTTTATACTTTTTAATTGTCTAATTTATTTATGATTATTTTATGAATATATTCTTTTTTTTTTTAATATGTCTAAACTAGTAGAGCCTCTTTATAGATTGATTATAAAAAAAATTCGATCAACTGCCATTGGAACATCACAATAAACTTCTGGACTTTTCATTCATAGCATTCTTTTAGGAGAATAGAATCATTTTTTTTTCAGAAAATGTTTTATTCACAAATATATATTGAATCAATAACTTTGAAATCAAATGGAAATTGTAAAATTTATCTTTTTTTTTTTCTTACTACTAGAAGAAAAGTATATACATAAAAAAGATAAGATGCATTGCCATTTACATCTCAATTAAGTTAAGTAATTTAGTAATTACATCTTAATTAAGAAAAAAATATTAAATACACTGAACATTGAAGGACATTATGCTTAATATGAGCTGAATAAATTTCTGAATATTATCTTTCATCTCTGAATATAATGAGACAGAAACAGAAATATTTTTAGAAAATATACTTATGTTGTATTATATTATTCTTATGTTAAATTATATGCTTATGTTGATAAGCAAAATGCTAGTAATTGTTTTTAATGTTTTTTACTGTGTATTGTTGTTCTTAATATCAACGTTTTTAAATTCCTTTTTGTATTCTAATAATAGACATTCCTATTAAGTAAATTCATTCTGAATATCATTTTCTATTGAGTATAATATAAGAAATTATTAATATAGTTTTGCTTTTAACATTGATTTGATATATTTTATGGCAATTTTTAGTAATTTTTTAATTCATGAATGATTATTATAAACTAATTTAATAATTTAGCAAATATTAATAGTTGGGTTTCATTGTTTTTCAGGCATCTTACATATGCTCTACATACTCAACTTAATCGATTGACACCTACTCAATTACGAGTTCTTTGTCGTCATCTTGAAGAATTAACTGCAAAGTGTGAAGGAGCCCCAGTTCCATTAATATTGGAAAATGGAGTAACGATACCTCCAGTAAATCTCTTAAATTTACCTCGTGTGAAGTTAGTACATTTATGCTTCCTATAATATTTTAGAAGTTTTCATTAAATCATTTTCAAAAATCTATATAATGAAATTTAATGGCTGCTAATACTGTTGTTTAAATTATATGTATCTTGATGAATTTAACTTTAAAAACTCAAAATAATGGAAAAAAATTATTGTATTGTTTTAAAATTTGTGCTCTTTTAATTTTATGTTATTTAGAAATATTGAATATGAATTTTTTGAAATATCTTGTTACAAACAATTGTTATAAGAAGAATGATATTTATTATAGGCAATGCATATACACCATCACTGTTTTTATTTATATTTTTATTTTGTGGGGGCCTGATGGCCTAGTACTACTCAGGCACTCGGTACCACAAGTTTCTGGTTCGAGTCCTGGTCTAATATGATCGTAGAGTGTTGTGCGGATAGTGTTACTCGTGTCCATAGCATATCTTCAAGCTATACATGCCCCCTGGGTAATGCTAAATGTATAACAGCATTCTTCGGTGCAGCCCACTTTGAGTTGCTCACAGGAAAATGGTCAAAAACGACCCAGTCCTTGACGTCATTAAAAAAAAATAATTTTGTAGCATTATCATATTTATGTATATTAATACTGTTGTAAGGGTTTTTGTTCAATTAAAAGATTCTTTATAAAGTTCTATTGATTTAAAATTATTCATTAGCTTAACATTCTTAAATTTTATTGCTATTATTGAATTAGTGTAGTTGGTTTATATTGATATTTTGGAAAAATATTTTTACATGTAAATCTTGTAAAATATGATTGTACTCTATCATAATGTAAACTAGAGACTTGTGGAATAATGCAATGAGACTTGTAAAACATTTTACTATATGTTTTGAGATTCTCATGTTTTCTTACTTATAAGAAGGATATGTTTTGAGTTCTATGTGTTTTGGCATTACAACAAAGAATGTTTTGATAGTTTTAAAGTACAAGTATTATCTTAGTCAATGTGTTTATTTTATCAGATTTCAGTTTTAGAATTTGTTACAATTTTAAATTTATATAATTTGTATACCACTAAGATTGTTTAAGAATTTTACTATTTCCCTCCTTTTATTGCTTTTTGGGGTTATTAAGCCTATTGTTATTGAAATGTTAAAAAAAATGTTTTTTTCATGTATTAATTCTGTGACCTTAACAATTGTTGCTGGAAGTAACATATTTCTCAAAGTACGTTTCATCCCTCTAGGGGGAAAAAAGCAACAGATTTTGGATTTTTATTAAAAAAATAATATTAATTATTCCATTATTTGAATTCTTATAGCAGAATTTTTTTAAAATTTAGTTACTGTTTTATAGATCTATTGTATATAATTCCGTGTCACACTGTTTGTTCGGGATGAACTCCGAAACTAACAATCCGATTTTAACTTTTTTTTTAAATGTGTGTTTTGTTCCAACTTGAGAGATAGAATAGTTTTTATTCAGATTTGTTTTTTATTTATACAAAATCGACGATTTTCATACCTTATGTCTAAAGCTTGACGTTTTCGGCCAATTTGCCAAAATATTGCTATATACCGATGTTCCACGCTATTTTACATGGAACAAATAAGGTAATAGATGGTACCACGTAAACAAGGAGTACCACATCCGTCAATCGCAGGCATATTAAAATCTAAAACATTGGGACGACTCTACAATGCATCCAAAACAACGTGAGTGCTTCTTTTTGTGTTTGTTGTTGATAAATGTACCTGAACCAACATCTTTTGAGTTTTTGCGAACAGTTAATGGTCGAGTATTCAATGCCTATCAAGACGCATGTCGCGAGCTGCAATTGCTGGAAGATGACAACCACTGGGATTTGGCACTTGCTGATGCAGCTTTAACATCTACGCCAAATAATATTCGTCAACTATTTGCAATTATTCTGACGACATGTTATCCGACACAGTCATTAGCATTGTGGGAAAAATATAAGAATTACTTGACTGAAGATATTTTGAACCGAGTGAAACAAACGGAACGATGCCCGTATAAAGATTTCACATCAGAGATGTACAATGAAGCGTTGGTACTACTCGAAGATTTATGTATTTTGATTTCAAACTTTTCACTCAACCACTATGGTATGCCTTCGCCTGATCTTCCAGCCACTGACTGAGTGAACTCTGATATACGACAAGAAAAACAATATGACAACGTTCACTTAGCTACACTTGCAAACAATGAGCCATTACTGATAGCTGAACAAAGAATTATTTACAATCGAATCATGTTGATTGTTGATGCAAAACAAGGTGGATTTTTTTCTTAAACGCACATGGTGGGACAGGTAAGACATTTTTAGTGTCGTTAATCCTTGGGTAAAGATACGGCTTCAACAAAACATTGCATTGGCAATTGCATTGTCGGGCATTGCTGCCACTTTGTTAGATGGTGGAAGAACGAGGCGCATTCAGCATTGAGCTGCCATTAAGACATTTACAGTAAACCAAACGCAATGTGTAATTTAAAAAAAAAAAAGAAAAGTGGAATGGCTGCAGTGTTGCAAAAAGTTCAATTATTGTTTGGGATGAGTGTACTATGAGTCATAGACATTCTCTTGAGGCATTTCGCAGAACTATGCAATATTTAAACGGCAATAATCGACTTTTCGGTGGTGCTGTTTTACTACTATCTGGTGATTTCCGGCAGACATTACCTGTCATTCCTCGCTCTACGTTTGTTGATGAGAATAACGCATGTTTGAAACAATCATTTTTATGGAAAAACGTTGAAACACTTCGATTGACCATAAATATGCGAGTACAATTACATAATGATCCATTGGAACAAGTATTTTTCAAATCAATTACTGGATACTGAAAACGGCATAATCAGACTACATCAAAATACGCAATGTATCCAATTGCCAGACAATTTCTGCTCTATTGTTCATTCAAAAAAATGAACTAATTGAGAGTGTATTTCCGAATTCTTAATAATCACTTAGACCATAATTGGCTCAGTAATCGTGCAATCGCAGCAAAAAATGTTGATGTTGATGAAATTAACTGTCAAATACAAAATTTATTGCCAGGCAATATGATGACTTTTAAGTCAATCGACATCATTGCTGATGAAAACCAGATCGTCAGTTTTCCGATTGAATTTTAAATTCTCTGGATATGCCAGGAATGCCGCCACACAATCTTCGTCTGAAAATTGGTCCACAAGTCATTCTATTGCGTAACTTAAATCCACCAAAATTATGCAACGGTACACGATTAGTCATCAGAAGAATTACCGGAAACGTACTTGAAACAACGATATTGACTGGAAAGTTTAAAGGCGTAGTTGTCCTGTTACCTCGAATACCTATGATACCATCAGAATTTACAATACCTTTCAAAAGGCTACAATTTCCGATACGTTTGGCTTTTTGCGATGACAATAAATAAGTCGCAAGTGCAGACAATGGCTATTTGTGGCTTGGACTTTGGAGAATCAGTGTTTCTTCCATGGGCAGCTGTATGTTGCATGCTCACGTGTTGGAAAACCATCGAATTTATTTATTTTGCGAAAGACAGATTAACAAGAAATATTGTTCATCACTTAGTTCTTAGTTAAATGAAAGTAATGATTATTAAAAATTAAATTAGGTAAAATAATTATAAAACTGTTAAAAATTAAACATTTTCTATTCATTGAAGCTTAGTTTGAACTTTTTATCATTATTTACCAATCACTCCCTTAACAATACCAATTATAGTATCTAATAATTGAACGAGAAATACAAGAAAGCCACAGCAACGCGTGGCTTTACGGGTCTGTTAGTGGATTATATATTGAGTTCCAGTATATTTAATTATGATGATTATTAGAATGATTTATTATTTTTTAAAATTTTATATGTATATGATATTAATTATTGGGCTAAAATTATTGATTTTGTATTTTATTATCAATATTTTTTTTTCTTCTTTTTAATACCCTGATTTTTGAACTGTTCCTGATGACTGTTTTTAATGTTCCTTTATTTATTGTTTTATTTGTTTATAATATACCTTTTTTCATATTTTATAAGTGCGTTATTTTAGTTGTTTTTATAACATATGTTTCTTTTATATCAATACAGGTCTTTCAAGTTACAGAGTCTACGTCCACATCTAAGACCAGTAAAAATAGTAACACTTGATATGAAATCAGACTCTGAACAAGATTCAATTTTCATTTTTCAGCTATCCCAAGAGATAGATCTGCAAAAGGTAGTTCAATAGGTAATGAACTTGAACCAAGTTTTAATTTTATTACATACATTTCATAAATTTTGATAATTATAACTAAATAAAACTTCTGTGTATAGTGTTGATTTTTCTTATTTTTTTCCTAGTTTTTCATTCGCAAAGCTTTTAATGTACTTAACGTAATTAAGTAGACACATCCTTATTTTAGTAGGAGGTAACATTTTTATTAAAATGTTGCATTTGACTAAAAAAAAAAATTAATTGATTAATATTATGTAGAGGAACAATTAAAATATGCAGTCAATTCTTCTCCCAGGTAGGTAGTGGTTTTTCTCTGAAACATTGCACATGTAGGTTTTTTTCCCTTGTTACACAGTATAAATTTGTTTTACAAGAATTTTTTAAAATAAGGTTTTAATTCAACAAATAAAAAACACTATGGCAAATCATTAATGCTCTGTAATATATAAAAAACGCAAAAAAAGAAAAATATTATTTTTAGATTTAACAGTACTTGACAATTTAACATTGTTGCTTATTAATTTCATATGTTGAATCAAACAATGTTTGTTTTTAATAAAAAAGGTAATAGTACCTATAAAGAATCTGTGTAGATCAATACTAAACAAATTGCAAAATTTCACTTTTATATCAAGGTTATAAAATATTGACACCCAATTTATCTTAAATACTCAACCAGGGCTTAATAAACTAATAATTATGAAAGAAGACATGGATTCTAATCTAGTTTTCAATGAAGGACACTTTAAATAAATTGACATGTATACTGCCCTCCAAAAGTTAAGGAACAACCTGTTTTTTAGCGCAAATGAATGAATGAATGAATGAATGTAGAAACATGAAATTTGGGTGACGTGCACAAAACAGTTATGTATTGACTGCAACATAGAAGTTTACATAAGAGAAACGCAAAAATGATTTACAACAAAAAAAGCAATCTCACTGGAAAAGTCAATTCTTGGAAAAAAAAAATAATCATAGTTTTTATGTGGTAAGATGTCATAGAAACATAACAAAAATGAATTTTAATAAGGGATAGGCCCTCCCCAGCTTGAATGCATTGCGGCATCGACTTTCCATGCTGTCAATTAAGTTGCCGGTTACCAAAATGGGAGCGAATACCAGACATGGAGTAAGCTTTGTTCTAGCTCTCTTAAAGACTCTGGAGGGGGACTTAAAGCAGCAACCTGTCTATCAAGATAGTCCCAAAGATGCTCTATCGGATTTAGGTCTGGAAATCGAGCTAACCCTCAAGATATTCTGCTACAACGACAGCTCGGTGAGGTCGTGCATTATCATCCATCAGAATGGAAAAATTGCCAATTGCGCTGGCATATGGGTGGATATATGAATCAAGGATCTCATCCAGATATCTCAAACCAGTCACAGTTTCTCCCTGGAACACATGCAGGTGAGTATGACCACCGAGTGAGATCCCTGCCCAAACCATTATTCCACCACCTCGGTAAACGTGTCTTTTAACAGTGTTAAATTGATGGTATCTGGTGCTTTGTTTTTCCTCCAGATCAGCAGACGTCCTGAAAACGCTCTCCAATGGGAATCTGGGCTCGTCTGTAAAGAGTACAGGAGCCCATTGCTGTCTGGTTCAGGAAACGGGTTCTCTTGTCCAAGATAAGTGGAGCCTTCTTTGTTGTCCGTTGAGGGGGATACGCACAACTGGGCGCCTTGCATACAGACCTGTATTGTGAAGATGTTTTCGCACCTTACTAGCGGATATTCTTCTCCCTAATGCTACAGAATTGTCTGCAACAAGTTTCAATGCAGAAAATCTTTTCTACGGGCCGAAAGAGCTATAAAACTATCTTCTGCAGGTGTTGTAGCTCGTGGTCGACCTGGAACATGTCTCCTAGACACAGAAGCTTCCGTTTGTTATTGATTCCAGAGACGGTGGACCACACTGAGAGACACATTAAGACGCCTAGCAGCATCAGCCTGGGGCAACCCCTTTTCCATCCATCCAATCGACCACCACCTTAACGAATCGGGCAAACGCCTTCTCTCAGGCATTGTGGGACTCCACTGACTATTGTAAACGAATCTGTTAGCAATAGTTGTAAATCAACAAAAGTTACACGCGTAATTACGAAAGCCTGATTTTTGCATATCTTTCTCTTGCTCATATATAGCTGTTCTTTTCTATAAAAAAAAAGTGTAACAGCTATCGTTTCTGCATAAATTTGCATAAAGTTCGTTTTTATCATTTATATAAACTAAAAATTTTATTTTTACTGTCATTTTTTTTATGGAGAGCTTCAAAAACATAACTTTTGGAGGGCAGTATACTTTCGCAATAGTTCACATGCTGGCTGTGTTGATTTTTTCATAGATTTTCTCAGATGTAAGACAAATATGGGTTTGTCATAGTAAGAAAACCTTTAGGAAGTAATTTAGTGAAGCTTTCTGCTAGAATTTCTTACAAGTTAGTGGTTTCATTAACTTTTATGTTGTGGCAAATAGTTTCACATTGAACAAAAACTATACAGAAGACTATACTATACTATACATAGACTATATAACTATAAAAATATACATAAAAATAATTAAGACTATACAAATTACTCAAATTAGCAGTAGAAAACACGATTTTTTTTAAAATTATCTAAAACTATTTCAGCTATTCAAATTAGGTATTATGGTGTTAACATTTATTTAAAAAATTATGATATATAACACATATATATTATGATATATTTGGTTATTATATATTATAAAATGTTATATCACATTTACATTGAATCCATTATGATTTTTTAATTTGTTTAATTTATTCACAGATTTTAAATGGGTAGAAGGAGATATTTGTGAAGTAGCTTTACAAGTGTTTAATCCATTACCATTTGAGCTTAAAATAACCAATATGGTAAGCTTAACTTCTTAGTTCATTTTCTTGCAAAAGCTCTTAATTTGTTTTTAATGATTTTTTTGTTACATACTTCTTTTTGTTTTCAGTTTTAATTTAATTGATTTTTATTTCATATTTGAATAATCACAATTTTAGTAGTTCATTCAGAGGAAGAATGGCAAGAAAGCAAAAAAATATTTTGACTTTTATTTCTTTTTTATAAAATCACATGTTTTTTTATAGAGATATTTAGTTTAATTCCATGCATTTGCATGTATTTTTTTAATTTCATTTGTAGGAAAAGTAAACAAAGTTTAATGATTATTAATTCTGTGATTTATAGACCATTCTGTATTAACAGTGAAATAAATATGAATAACTAATGAAATTCATTGTATGAAGAATATTATTTTAAATAAATTTTTATTTTTAATTATTCAAAATGGTAGCAGTCAGTTATAACCTTCATATTGTGAACTTGAGAAATTTACTTTTCTTGCTTTGTTAGGTAATTTTAATTTTTGTTATATTTCTTAATCATGGTTAAGATTGTTTTCAAAATTGTTTTATTTGTAGATTTTTAAAAATCTTTTTTATGTATTTTTTTGTAGCGTTTTTTTTTTTTTTTTTTTTTAATTTTATAAAAAGGTGCTTCCCTTACTTTTTTTATTCTGAAATGTTGAACTGTTAATTTGGTTTCTTAAGAATTTGATTAAGGGTGTTGAATATTTGCAAATTGTGATTCTTTATTTTAAAAGTAATTAATCTGACTCTTTCTTTTAATAATAATAATTTTTAAAATAATTTAATTAAAAATAATGTGTTTTTAATCTACTTTCAACTTTGGCTATAAAACTTATTACCAGAGTAATCTCAAATTTAGACTATGGACAGATTTTAAGATGAACAAATTATAATAATTGTCTTTAAATTTGGTTAAAAATGAAGAGTTCATTGTTTTGTGCTATATAAGGCTAGCTGCATTATAATTTGCACAAAAAAAGCAATAATATATGATAAAATTTCAATTTTTTTGATTTTCTTAATATTAAAAGTATATATCATATTATCTTATTTTATCAGTAAGATATTTCTCATAGCATATGTGAAATGAGAATACACTGATTTCATAATGATCATATAAGGAACAAGATTTTTTTTTTAATAACTTTATCCAACTCTTTTGAATCTTTATATAATAATATAAATTTAAAATAAATTGTTTGTTCATATTATAAATAAATTGTATTTTTCTCTATAATTATGATTACATTGTTTTAATTATTTTTGTTTTTGTGTTTTATATGTTACATAAATTATCTACTTTATTTTTGCACTGACATAGAAATAGATTTTAAAGGATTTTTTTTCCTTTAATAAAACAGAGTATTCTAGCTGATGATATCCCTTTTGAAAGCTTTCCAGCATGTCTTTCTTTACCAGCTGAATCTGGTCCATATCCTGTTACACTACATGGTTCTCCTGTGGGTTCAGGAAAATTGCAAACATTAGGTATATTTAAAAATATATACATTTTCTATAAGTTTTAAAATAATGATGATTAAGTTTATTATAATAAAATTTTTAGAAATAATCGTTTTATCTTTATTTTTTTGAAGAAATGCGTTATTTTGATTTTATTTAAATTGGGGTTTGAAATTTGATGAACCAATAGAAATAGCTTTCTAAATATTATATGTATAATATAAAAACTCTTTTTGAAAAAATAACTGAAAATAAAATTCTTTACCTTTATATATCAATTTATAAAGAGTATTTTATTCAGTACTGAAATGTAGAATGGACTGCTTTAATTTATAGGAAATTAAAATGACTATAGTTAAAATTTATCAAAAAAATGATATTTTGTTAAGTAAATGATTTCATTTAAATACTATAATTTAATCCCTGCAAATCCGCACCTATAATTTTTGATGGTAAGAATGAAATGCTATTGTATAATACACAGTGGTATTTAATCTATTAATAATGTGCATTTTCTCATATTTTCTTTGGCCTAACTTTGCTGATAAAATTGCATTTTTATATCTATTGTTGAAATAAATTATTATTACGTTTTTAAAAAATATTTTTTTTTCAATGCCATAATAATATAAAGAATTACATATATATGTTGGAGCAAAGAAATATACATGAAAAAGGCAGTGATAAAATAAAAATGGATTAATGGATTTTTATTTCACAAGACAAACAAATTTTGAAACTTTTTAAAATTTTTTACTATTTTGATACTCCAATCCTTTATGATGGTGTTTAACATTGATTCCATCTTGTATTTTTATCATAATCCACTGCTTACATAAGTTAAATACTTTATTTTTAATAGAATCACTTGTTTTTTTATCTTATTAAAGTTTCCGCTATTGTCTTAGAATAAACACACACTCACATGGCATGTTTTCAAGAACCAATTTAGCCCATACTTCCAAGGAAAATAAATAGCACAGATGCTATACAGCAACATATAATCTGTAAGAAGAAATTTAAAGTTTTTATATATAAATCACGATTTATAAGCAAAAAATTATGATACTGACTATTTTTTAGTTACAAATATATTTTTCTTAAAAGAAACTTATGTAAAAACGAATTATAAATTTGAAAAAATAAATAAATAAATAATAAACTCGCAGATATATTGAAAATGAAGTATTGTTTTTACAGTGTACATTTAAAAATTGCAGGTTACACTACTCATGTTATGGGTGTTAAAAACATCTGCTTATTAAAAGATATTCCTGCAATTAGAAAGCCAAATTTTACGATTGATGTTATTCCTCGATTGCCTACTACTTGAATTGTCAATCAACTTCGCTTCCTAGATCTTCCATGTTTTCCTCTCTTTGAAGATACAAGTTATGTTGTTATCAGTGCTTATTCAACTATGATGACAGGTCAAAGGTATTTTTATTGTTTATTTAAATATACATTACACTTATTGAAATGTCCAAGAGATCACCAACATGAAATATATATCAAAAATAAATAATAAAATGTCAATAGCTAGAATGATTGAAACAAATGACTTTTAATATAGTTTTTCACTCTTTATTTTCAGACATATATGCACAAGTTTTTCATCATTATCTTATCCAACAGCTGAACCATTAATTATAAAGACCTAAATTATAGGAAACTAAAAATTAAAGCAAATTTAATATAAAATAACTAATTTTTGTTTTCTACATGTTAATGGATCTTCACTTAGTACAATATATAGAGCCAAGAGGCTATACAAAAACTCTTTTAAAATTAAAAATAAATTTATTGATTTAATTATGTCATGCTTAGTTTTTGAAAAATATTTGATGAATAACAACTATAATTAATTAAGATTTTGTAATGATAAATTGTTCTTTATTTACATTAATATTTTAAAATAATTGTTTTGTAGTCAAGAATGCACTATAACCTTGTCAAATTCTGGAAGTGAGCCAGTTGAATGGATTGACATAAGTTTGCATTCCAAGTTAAAAAAGGTATTTTGTTTTTAACTTTAATGCTAATTTAATTTTTAATATTTGTGCTACAAAAACATTTGCATTCTTTGTAATTTGTACATTCTGCATTTTAAGATACAGAAGCATCATTTTTTTACTTGAGTAAGGAAAATCTTAATACTCAACTGCCAATTTCTGCTAAGTCTGCTGCTAGTTTCACTTTATATATAAACAGTATTGATGATTTCGTAGTGATATTCCTTTGAAGAAAGGAGGTAAAAATAATTTTTGTATGGTATTTTACTATAAAAATTTATGAATTTTGATTTTCATAATGGACTGATTTTAAATATAGATAGTGATTTGAATCGATCAAGTATATCATCTGCCAATAATACCCCTGTCAGAAGAATAGTTCAACCTAAGGGTTTGTCATCGCCCTTTAAATCTAAGGTATCTATCCTTCATTACTAGTAGTATATATAAATTATTTTAAATTACAAATTATTTTTAGCATATGGAAATACTTTTTAAATTTTAGCACAATTATCTAAATATTATTTCTAAAAATATTATGTTATGTAAAAGATCGCAAAATTTTCATTAATACTTGTGTTGTTGAAGTAAAAAAAAGATAAATATTACACACTTCATATAATGTTTTAAAAAAAACTATTTCATGTTTAAAAAAAAAATTTCTTAAGCAAACATTTATTAATAGATGATTTAAACTTTTTTATATCTTATTCGCACTTTTATATGGGTTAAGTTCTTTTTGCATTTAAAATTTTTTCTTAATGTATTTTTTTTTTTATAGTTTACTATAAAATTCTAAATTTAGAAATTTAATTACTAGTAATAATATTCTAATTTCTCTGCTCAAACTCATAACAGGCAATTTTCCTTTAAATATATTTAGAATTTACAATAAGTCCTTGTTATAAAAATTTTATATATTCATAAGTATGCAAATGCATATAATGTAATTAAACTGAATGGAAGCAATTTGGAACTCATTTATTTAAAAGACTATATTAAAAATATTTATTTGTTTATTATAATTCAAAAATAAAATTTTAAATGTATGTAAAATTTGACTATTTCAGTTAATTTTAATAAGCTAATTATAATATACATATATAAATATATTTTAGATTGTGGAAGCTGTTATTCAAATACAGTATTCTGGTGGCCCTGGTATGCTGGCAGGATATTGTAGACAATGTGCTATAGCTTTAACTATAGAAGTCTGTCCATCTATAATGATAACAAAATGGGATGTACTTCCATCTGAAGTGTAAGTTGATTTAAAAATTTAATTATTTTTATTTTTTCATTGCACATGTTTTTTTACAATGAAAAATGTAGAAAAATTAATGTAAAAATAAAATTAAAAGAATTTTGTAGTTATAATAACATTGATGTTATCCCAAATGTTATGATAGTGTTTTTAAGTATTTTTATGCAAAATAAATAAATTAAAAAAAGATTTCTATGATTACTGTTGACTTTATGTAAAATTCCTTTTAAGTAATCTTTTGTATTAAAATAATTTTTTTGCAAATGCTTGTTTAAAAACCAAAACTACCTTCTATTTTTACTTTTAATATGTTTTCTAATAAGTAATATCATACTAGTTAAAATATTATTAACATTATTCATATTTGACAAAGTACCATTAAGTAATCTACAAAAATATTATTTTTTCCAAGTACTTCAATTTATTTTGCTTATATATTTTAATTGCACAAATTCTCAATTGGCTGAAATGTTTTTGTTTCTCTCTTAGACACTAAGTATTTGAAAACATTCATCTAAAGCACAGTTAATTTATCAAGTATTATTATTTTGCAGTTATGAAGACCTTAAATAATATGGTTAGAAAATGCCTTTTTTTAATACTTAAAATATAGCTTATTATTTTAATCAAATGCATAATGTTACATATTAAACATGAATTTTCAAGTACTTTTCTATTTATTAGCTAAACTTAATTAATTTGTTTCCAGATTTCTTGAGATTCATGTTACTTTTATCTTAGATATTAATTTGACAAAACTTTCATTTTGTATTTATTTAGCTTTTTAGTATTATGTTGAACATAATTTTGGCTGAGTTTTGCCTTTTAAATATACACGTAGATATTATAATGTTCAATGCGTACTTTTTTTAATTAATGCAATGTATGATTTTTTTTTTCTGTGTATGGGAATTTATTTGAATGATTTCTTTTTCTTTTGTAATTTGACTGTGTATTTTATTTTTAGCCCAACTCATTGTTATCTTGTTTTGGATATTCTGAATTGCACCGGAGGGGAAATGGAAGTTTTATATGCTTCTAATAAACGAATCCATATTGAAGCAAGTGATATATGCCGTGTCCCTGTTCCTGTTGAAAGATGTCCTTTATCTGCTATGTCTGAAAGCTTTGGTAAAGGCTGGGCTTCTGTTGACATTTGTGGGACATTTATGGAAGTATTTGGATGATCCTTCAGACCAAAGAAAAGGCAAATTACTTAAAGCTTGCCGAAAACATTTGGAAAATTTAGTAGATCTTCAGTGGACTTCAATATCCTTTATTATATTGTATATTGCAAATCAATTATAAAAGCATTTAAAACAAATTGTGGATTAGCTTTTCATAAATACTGTTACCAACAATTTTGAAATCCATACTTGGCTCCAAAAATGGAAAATAAGGGAAAAGAACTTTTATTAGATGAGAAAAACTTATATTTTCTACTGTAACAAACAGAATTAAATTTTGTTTGAAGAAATTATAACATTCATTTTGGGTAAGCAATGAAGGAAATAATTAAAAAAAAAAAAAGAATTTTTTGGTGATTTGAAATAATTAATCATTTCTAAAATTCATATATAAAAGAGTATACTTTAAAATAGAATAAAATTCATGGTTTTAATAATTTTATTCTGGCTAAATATTCAATTTATTTCATATGTTATATTGATATTTGTTAAATCTATTCACCTTAATGCTGTTACATAGCTTGTTCACAAATTACTGGTCGTGCTTCAATTTCAGAAATTCCTTGGACTGATGATATGCTGGGTTTTATTCTCATGTCGCCAATTCGATGGGGTATATGTAATTTTTTTATAAATTACAAAGAACTGTATTGAATTTTATAATATATATTTAAACATCAAATCTTCATTTTCAACTGAATAGCAATACATTTACAACAAAGTAAATTTTACATGTATGAAGCACTAAAATAATTTGTTTAGCTTCTTTTTTTTATAATCTAATTTTTATCGGTTTACTATGACCACTTTACCTTGTGACCTTAACTTGACTTGCCAATGTAACCTCTTGTCCAGTCTTCTTAATAGATCTTTATTAAGAAGATTGTCATTTAATCTTTTGAATGAAGCAATAAAAAAATTAACCATTTAAATGTATCAGGTGCTTTATAAAATTTTTACTGAAAGTTACTTAAAAGTAAATGAGAAGATGAAAGATTTGTTTGTAATAAATGCAACTGAGTGCAAATGCAAGTTTATTGCCTTCAATGGAAAAAATCAGGAAGATTGTTTGTTGATTTAATTTTTCCTACTGTTGTAATTTTTACAGTAGCTGTTTGGGATTGTCATTTTCTATATAGATTTTGATTATTTTATTTTATTTATTTATTTTACATTACTTACATTCTTTAAAAAATTAAATAGTTTTTAAAATCTATAAATTTATCTATGTATCTGAATAATCCTCTTATATTCCCATATTCATCAAAGCTCTTCATCTATGTTTTTAATTTTACTTTGTTTTATTCTTATCATTGTTAAACTCCTTTTTTTGACGCAATCAAGAACATAATGATATTGTTTTTTTCTTAATAATTTTTGCTAGTAAGATTTTAAGTAATAAATTGTTATGCTTTTAATTGCCATGTTATCGTAATAAGATAGTGACTGTATTGGATTTTTTTTAGTTTCCTTTTATGATTCAAATGAGTATTATTCTTGAAAACTCAAGTACATATCTTCTTTAATCAGTGTTCTTAAAAAATTTTTATTCAAAATCAGTCCTATATTATAAATAAAGGCCTTAGTGTATTGTAAATTAAAAAAAAAAAAAAAAAAAAAAAAACTCATGTTAACTCTTGTATTTATTTAATAGAATAGGTAGTAATGTAACAATGTAAAAACTACTTTTACTGTTGGAGTAATGTAAAAAAAAAAAAAAAAAAAAAAAAAACTTGAATATTATTCAATTTAAAATTTCTTGCATTATAATTTGTTAATTAGTGTATCATTTTTTTTTTCTTTGAAAATGCATTAAATGAATTTATTTTTTACTAAGTTTAATCAAAAGTTACATGCAATTAAAAATATTTTTAAAAAATTATCATTTGGTTTTAAAGGTTTTTTTCATCAAATTTTTATTTATTTTTTAAATGCATTTTTATTCTGTTTATTTTTAGAAGTCCTTGTTAATGGAAAAGAATGTAAACCTGAATTAGAATCTTGTTTTCTCGTTGGGGATTTGATTCCTTTCAATATTAAACTTTTAAATGTTTCTGGTGAGTTTTTTTTTTCCCCTCACAAATTTACTTACAATTCCTTATTTTGTTTTTCTTTTGAAAATCTATTAGTTTAAAATTAATTTAGTAAGTATAATTTGTGATTTTATTTATTATTTTTTACTTTTAGCTAATTGATTAGTTAACATATATATAAAAAGTAATTTTTTCTATGCCCTTTTAAATAAAGTAATGACATCATTAATTTTCTTTACATTGATATTCAGAAAGGGTCACAGTACTGTAACTGATCTAATTAATTTTTTACATTGTTTTTTAATCGATTTATTTAAAAGTCTTATTGTACTCATTGAAGGCCTATTGTTTTGTTGAATGGCATATAGTATGCAAGAATATCTTTTTAAATGATATTTATCTAGTTTTTGTTCTTATCTTTTATAATAAGGACTGCAACTATTTGAGAATATTTTTTTACAATTTCTTTCATTGAAATAAAAACTTTTGAATTGCTGGTAGTTTATTGAATTTGTTTACTATGAATACTAGGAAATTTGACACTACTGAAAATCAACAAAATCTTCAATAAAACATTGTGGGAAAAAAATGTCAATCACATTTCTATTTTCAGTACATAAGTCTTTTGTATACACTTGTTCAGATTTATGCAATTTGCTGAAGTAATTCTAAATAAACCTTTAGCAATTTACTACCTGATTCATCCATATTTTTTGTCATTTTTAATTAAACAATATATTTGTTATTTTTAAATTAAAAGTGAATAGCAAATAAATCGAATAATTTTAAGCAATCCATCTTTTAAAATAAGTTGTACTTTTTTACTAAATAATGATGAAGCAGATAATTATAATTATAATAATAAATAATGTAAGATACTAAAGAGAAAAAGTATTAACACTAAGAGTCTCATGTACTGGATTGCCGGTTCTTTGAATGAATCATCACTTTCATTTTAGCTTTATGTAATCATTAAAACCAACATGAATTTGAAGGCCTAATTTTTAGCTCCACTACTCTAAATATAAGGAACCAATTGCAAAATAGGATTTTATGTCAGACCATTTTTAAACATTAGGATGTTTAACAATCTCTTTTCACTGCTATTGGTTAAATATGCTTTATTCTATAATTAAATAAATTTTCAGAATGTTGTAATTTACTTAAATTTAGCTTATTTTTCCTTGCTACTAAACATATTTATCTGTTATACTTTGGGTATAAATTTAATATTTGATAAAACATGTAAAACGTTTTTAGAAAATACTATGCCTGTTTTTGATGTGAAGACTAAACAGTTAAAACTGTTTTTTAAAGTTAAGTTCGCTAAAAAAAGTTTTAAAAATACTGTTCTTATTTTTTAAAGTATTTATTTTTAAATATCATTAAAAAATACATATTTATAGGCTTAATTAATTGGAACTAAAATGATAATATTAAAGTTTAATAGTTTAATTGATTGCATTATAAGTAGTAGTTATATTATAGTAGCATAGTTGCTTAATGCAAGCATGCAATTTCTTGAGTTTCAAAGATTTTTTTAAATTTATGAATATTGACAGCAAATTAAACCCTCAAATAGCTTAAATTTAACAATGATTTACATCAGTACTTGATTTGTGAAATTATGAATAATAAGCATTTTTTTTCTCTCTCTATTCTAGATGTATCTCTTTTCAGTCTAAACTTATTTATACGAGGTTACCAAGATCATCAAAATGGCAATCAAAGTTATCGTATTGAAACTAAAAGAGCAGTTAGCGGGAGAGACAGATTACACATTGATGAAATAAAATGCTATTTTGTGTGTCTTATGACTAAAATTTGTTATTTTCAGTTGTTTTGAATATCAAAATGTGATACTTTTTAAAATCAAGAAAAGTTTTTTTTTTTTTTTTTTTTTTTTTTTTAAGCAACCAATAATCACTAAAAACAGTAGTGATGAACAAATATGATATTAGTTTTTGCCTTTCACGATTGTTATTTCTAATAACTTTGTGTTTTGCAAATAAAGATTAATGGAAGTCCTTGGTAAAATTTTTGAATATTCTTCAGTAATGTTTCTAACAGTGATGTAATGTTTTCCCTTCTCAAATATGAATACTTAAACATCATACGAGATGAATACAATTTAGATGTATGATGAGGATTAAAAAAATTTAAAAGGATTAAAAATATATTCTAAGATATTTCATGTGATGAATTGTAACATTATACAAATTAAGTTCTGATCAGTCTTATTGTTACATGCTTCATAAGGAAGACAGAATATACAATGTTGTTAAACTAGAGACCTTGCTTATTATTATAAAAATAAAATAAAATAAAACTATAAGAACTTTTTAAGAAAAACAGAAGAAGATAGAACTTTATAGAAAGTTTATATAAAATTATTTAATAATAATTTTGTGGTATAGAATATCATTAAAAAGAACTCTGAAGATAATAAAAAATGAAGCCAATCTTTTAATTCTAGAAAATATCCTTTTAATATATTTAAATCAAAATATAAAATGTATTATTAAGTTTTCTTTGATTTTTTGTATTTATTGTTGACTAAATATTATAAGGTAATTAATTACCTTTTCCGATATATATTTTTATGTACATATGTAAGATAATATGTGCAATATTAGTTTTCTTTCTTTAAGAGATTTGTAAATCAAAGTATGAGAAGTAGTTAAAGCATTTTGATAGAGTTATTTATTATTTATTTATGAAGTTTATGGAGTTGTACAAAATATGTTTATCACTATTTTTTCCAGAAAGTTATGTACTACCTGGCTACAAAAATAAATATGAAAATATAAAATGTTGCATTTAAATAAGGAAATATGCATAAATACAAGTTTGTGGGACAAATTAGTAGATTAGTTAAAATTAAAACTGTAATTTATCTTGATATGCAAGTGATAAATATTTTTAGATTTCTTATGAAAAATAATTCAAGTAATTATTAGTAAGTTATTAAAACAATTGCAATAATATTATCTTAGCATTCTATTTGCTAATGAATGTTAGTTTATTTTTATAATTTTAGTTTAAAATAGAGTTATTTTTTTAAAAATCTAAAGGACTTTTTATTCTAAGGGCTCTTTAAACAAGACTGAAATTAATAAAGATAGATTATTTCTTTTAAGATCTAGCATCATTATAAACAAATAATGGGTTTAAAATTTTATATTAAGTGTATCAATATTTATGCATGTATTGTTCTTTTTTAGATAAAACCTCATGAAGAGTTTTCTCATGAATGTGGATTTACTTTTTTTCACCCTGGTGTATATAAAGTGGACATACTGTGCAGTCATAATGATCCACTGGTGTTACAGACATCTAGTTTTTTAGAATTAGATACAGATTCTATAGCTTCTATCCGTGGCAAGAAGACCAAAAATATATATCCAAGATCATGGCATAAGGATCCCTGTCTTATACAGAAATGTTCACCTCCTACTATAGATATAACCATTTTTGAAGAATAAAATAATTATTTCTAGAACAAAATCATGCTAAATGAACTCAAGAATTTCTTGAAAGAAATATTTCTTATTTGGAAGTGCCTCTGCAATTAATATTTTTTTAAAGTGTTTATTTTATGAATTAATTTTCCTTTGTACGCAGTACTTTAGATTCTTTATTTGTTATTTCATTATTTGTTTCGAATACATTTTAAAAATTTGTAAGAAACAACTTTTAAAGAATAAAATTTATCATATTTATTTTATTGTATACTATACACTAGTATCATAAGAAAATATCAATGATAATAAATACAATGTTTTAACTCTATTTAAAATTACCATAACCTGCTTTGTATAGCTCTATGAAATATATATATATATTTTCATCAACCAATATAGTTTTTAATTATCATAAATATTTTCAATGAAACAGTTTATTAAGCTCAATATTTAATTATGCTGTGCAAATTTTTGTATATAGTATGGTGTGTCTTATACTTTCAAGTTTAAAATGTGTGCTGATAAGAAATTATTTTCTCTTTAATTCTGCTCAAAATTTCTAATAATTAAAAATATTTTTGTGAATCCTATTCTGTTAGACAATATGCTTCTCTGCCTTATACCACTACTTTATACTAGTTATGAAAAGTATATGTACATCTAAATATACTTTAAAACTATTTATAAAGTATTTCCATATTATAAAAAAAAAAAGTTACTTGTAAATTTCATGTGTTTTGCTGTTACTTACTAATGATACATTTTCATTGGAAATTAAAATCAATAAAGTATTAATTAATATATTAAATCAAGGATTTTATATTATTTAATGTTTTATATTTTAGTGATGAGTATTTTTAAATATTTATATTGGTGTGTTATTTAATTCATTCAAATTATTTTGTGATTCACTTATTCACTAAAAATTAGAAATTCACTTATTTTTCTTGTTAAGTTTTGTAATGTATTTTCATGTTACAAAGTTATGCTCACATGTTTTTATTCACATGTTAGTTGTTTACATGGTTACTTACAGTAACCTTGTAAACAACTAACATGACTGTATGACAAACAACAACTACCGTATATATCTTTGTTTAGTGAAGTTATAATTTATTTATATTTGTCCTGGAAATTTTGCAGTATCCTAATTATAATTTATGAGTTATATGGTTGTACTGAGTTATGTTTTTCTGTCGTGGCCTTTTTGATTGCAATATATTAAAAATCTTTTTTTATCCATGAATTTAAATTAGAAACTAAATGAAATTGTAAAATTAAACTTTCACTGATGGAAAAGAGGTGCCTAATAATTATATTAAAAAAAATGAGAATTTATTTTAAAAACTATGAAGTAATTACTAATTTAAAGGTATACAATGACAAAATTTTCATTGATCTTAAATATTCAAATGAAAAAAATGGAAAGACATGCAACTATATTAAGTATAACTATATTTGTGTTTTATTTACTTACTAGTTTTACAATTTAAATTAATAAGCTGTGTTAAGACCAAATCAGAGTAAAAAATCATCACATCTCTCAAAAATATGCGAAAATTTGAAGTTAACACATTATAATTTCTAAAGAATCATATTGGATATTGATATAACAAACTACTAATATTAAACTGCAAAACTTGTCTAGAAATTAGACTCATAAATTTGTATTATTTTTATAATAATTACATATACATATAAATGTATATGTAATTATTTATGTCTAATAAATGTGTTATAAATTATGTCTAATATTATATTATGTCTAATAAATATGTCTAATATTATGTCTAATAAATATGTCTAATAAATTATGTCTAATAATTTATGTCTTGTAATAACTATTTGTTCGTGAATTTTTAGTGAAATTCGTATAATTATCTTACAAATTTTAATGCACCATATATTATGCAATTTGTAAAATTATTATTACAAGGATTTAATTCAATATTTAAAAAGTAAGATCTCACTATGCATCATCATCTGGTTTTATGCATTATTTCAATTCATATGTTAGGTATGGAAAAAATTATTGCTTAAAATAAATTGTTTTAAGCATATATATATAATATGTAAACACATTTGTTTCATAATAAGAATCAAATGGGTGACATATATTGCTGCGTATATTAAAGTAAGATATTAGTAATGTAGTCCATTTTATTAAAAAAAATTCATTAATAAATTGCATACATAAAATAAATTCATTTATATAAAGCTCATTGTTGTATTGATTTTATGGTTTTCTTTTAAATTGTTTGTTATATTATAAAGTACAATTTCTCTAAAATGTTTTTTTAATTGAAATTTAAAAACAATGTTATTATTTAAATATCAAAAGATCTTGAACAGCAAAAGAAATTTTTTTATTTTTTCCAATTTATTTCTATTTTTAATACTCAATATTTTGTTATAAATATTTAGTATGTATTATTTCTTCATTGATACTTATATTTAATAATCAATATCAATACTCAATATTTTGTTATATTTAATACTCAATATTTTGTTATATTTAATACTCAATATTTTGTTATAAATATTTAGTATGTATTATTTCTTCATTGATACTTATATTTAATACTCAATATCAATACTCAATATTTTGTTATATTTAATACTCAATATTAATACTCAATATTTTGTTATAAATATTTAGTATGTATTATTTCTTCATTGATACTTATATTTACTTAGAAAGTGATTCATATTCATTGTTATAAACTTTGTGATATAAAATGTTATTTATCCTCTTATAAATTTGTGTTTAAATATTAATTTTTATTTGTTATTGTTTTAATTCATCAATTTTTATTAATCTAATATCACAAATATATGTACTATTCCATAAAGAAAATATGTATCTATACCACAATTGCATTAAAATGAAATTGGGATTAGGCATACCTCATATGAACTATATTTGTTAACCTTCAATTGTTCTATATATATATATATATATACACACACACACTGAAATTAGTAGTTATACCCATAATAATCATTATTCATGTGATCATTCCAATTTGTAGTTTGTTGTACAATTGGTTGTTTCTAATCTTGTTGGCTTGTATGATTGATGTTGTATGCCATTCATTTTTATAGAATGAATATTGTAAAAACATACTCAAATAAAGAATATAAAGTATTATGTTTCTAACAATTGATGAATTTTATTTTGAAGTTTCATTTGAAAGTATGTGACTAATCTATTGAATGCAGGGAAATTTAAACATACCAAGAAAAATCAATTATAATAACTATTTGTATTTTCAATTTTTTGTATATATTTTAAAAAACAGTATTCCTTTTAAGACTTTAATATCAGATTTTGTATTTTTTTATTGCTTGTATTCTGCCATAAATTTTGTTATAAAAAGGACAATCAAAAGTTAAGTATTTACATAAATTCTTAGTAGGGGACATTTAAATATATTTCATCTTTAGCATTTAATAGGAAAAAAGTTCATTTTATAGAATTAGAGAACAAACAAATTTTCCTCAAAAAGGAATTTATAACTGATTCAGCAGTTGCAAGTCATAATACAAATAATATATTTTAAAAGATATTAATGTGTTTTTAAATATTTTGATGCATTTAAAAAAAAAATTCTGAATTATTAGGTTCTATTAGGGATCTTTGAGAGCAAATAATGTTTGCAGAAAAACTATAAACTGGTGTGAAAACACGTAGAAATTTAATAGAAAATTAGATAATTAAATGGATTTGTTTCCAAAATACTACTCAGCATTTATCTGCAGCATATTGCATTCAGATGTAACAAAAGTATCAATTGTATATTCTCAATGTACGATTTTAATATGTCATTTGCTGTGCCACTTAGATTCAGTAAGAAATCTGCTCCAATTTACTGCCTTTTTTTTTTTTTTTAGTGCAGGGCGTCATGAATGATTATTTCAGGTACATTTCTATAAATTGTTTTTTTAATAAACAGATTGACATACTTTATACAGAAGCCTATACCACATTACTCAAAACAATTGGAGGATATTGTGAATTTGATATAAATTAAAAGTATAATTATTTTGATTTTTAATAATAATGAAAGAAAAGAACTAATACAAAAATTAGCACACTTCCAAATTACTGATGTAGATTTTATTTGTGATTTAAAAACCGTGCATCATCTTTAACGAAGGAAATGTGAGTTGCCATAAACTTTATATAGGTGGTGAGAAGAAAAGATGAGTATGCCTTAAACATTTGGTAGTTATGAATGGGATGTCTGAACAACATGATTTAGCCAAATCTGTTGTCTACAATGCTATTGGTTTTTAAGATGCGAGTCCAAACACAATCTATTGTAATGGAAACCATTAGAGAGTATCAAGATGTAATTTCCAGACCAAGAAATCATAGGGTGGTCACTCAATCGGAAAAAGTCAAGGAATTTGATAAGAAGTTTTTGAAGAAAACTGGAACAAATTTTGTTGGAAAAACAAATTGAAAAAATTAAATTTCAAAATGAAAAGTCCAAAGCCAAACAGAAGAAAAACTGAAAAAACTATCCAGCGCCGTCACCACATATACGTAAAAAATGTATTTATGCATATGAAATATGTAATCTGGCGCCAGGTACTTCATGCAGGAACTAGACAAATGTGGAAGATGGTCGTGTCGTTTGGTTAGACCTAGGGTTATCTTTTTTAAAATACTAGGTTCCAGAGTACCTGGCTACAATCGCAGAAATTTGGGAATTTTTTTTTCTTGTATTCTGCATTATAGGTGAATAGGATGAGCTCAAGTCCGATAACAATTTGTCTTCTAGATGCATTTTAATTTATTACTTTAGGAATACGGAACAGTTTTCTTTGTGTTTAAAACGGGTAAGTTATAGCTTATTTCCTTTTTTATATGGATTTAAACCTAAGATTTCTATGAGTTTCTAATTGTCAGTGTATTTCAGATATGCATAGATTATGTTTTAAAGCACCAAATTTCGCTTGTTTGAAATTTCTGCTTTTATCTTTGGCAAAGCGTCCATAGAAGGCCGATTTCCTTTACTTTTTTACTAAAAAGATTTTTCTGCTAATTAGTCCTTTTTATCGGATGACTGCCGTCTAGGAATCATTTAAGACAGGGCTTCCCAAGCATCGACTCCTTTCAAAACTACTAAATATTTATGAAAAACTAAATTTCGTTGTTAATATGAGCGATGGTTAAAATACTTTCAGCTCTTCGTTGACCAATTGAAAATTGTAATCAGTAATTTTGCAAACCAATGAAAAATCCGTTTTGCTGTACGATATCCTTGAAAATATGGATATTGTTCTTAAATGTTTGGAGAAAAGAAACATGAATGAACAGGAATTACTGCTGCTTTAGAAAATTAAAGAAAAAATGTGTGACCACAACCGAAAATCTGTAATACTGTATAGTTATCGATTTTAGATATATTAAGAAATAACTAAATTTAACTTACATCTTAACATAGGTTTTAAAAACTCAAAAAATTTGACCATGTGTTTTTTTTCACCCTTCACAAATATTTTTTTTATTGGTGTTTCTTTTTGTGTTGATAACAGCGATGAGATTTTTCGGCAATGAGATGGTCTCCTGTCCCACAAGAAATAGAGCACACAAAAAATATAAAACAATAAATAAAACAAAAGCTAAATAATGCAAAAACTATAACTAATCTTAAATTTTTTATTGTAAAAAATATTTAATATGCAACAATAAATTTTAGTTTTTCTAGAAAAGTTTGAATAGTTTGTTTATAAATTTTAAAAATTTGAAATTTATTTTATTAAATGCCTAAGAAAAGTTCTTATACAATAACAATATTGCCTTAAAATATTAATTGTTTAATTTAATCGTTTTCGTTAATATTTAAATAATATAATATTTTTGTTTTTTAAAAATTCTTAATTATGGGGAGTTTTATTTTCAATAAGACACATAATAACATCATCTCTCATATCATCTCTTAAATATAAAAAGTGCTAAATTAAGTCTAAGAATTTCCTTCTTATTTCAAAGTGCATCAAAGATAAACTCTTAAGTTCAAAGATAGTCTTTTTTTTTTTATATCTCTAGCTTCAAAAGTTGAACAATTTCTAACTGATTTTCAAAGTGACATCCCTACGGCTCCATTTCTGTACTCATTTTTGATGTCCCTATTGCAGAGAGTTATGCAAAAGTTTATCAAGCTTAGTGTTTTGAAAGACAATGACTTCGATTTACAGAAAATTGATATAATGAAGAAAGAAAATTTATTATCCTGCAGAAGTGTAAATTTAAGTTTTTCAGTCAAAGATCAATTAAAAAGGTAAAAATACTAAGCTGGGAAAGTACATTTATTTCGCAAGACTTGTGCGAGTTCATTAAAAATATTCTGTTAAAAAAAAAATTATAGATCGCTCTCCAGTAAATTTTCCGTTAACCAAAGGAATATTGTGCCTGGACCAGCAGTTGCATGTAATATCAAAGTATCTTTTACCGAATTATTCCTGTGTATTCAAATTTTAATATCAAATAATTGGATACCTGGCATTAAAGGGGATAGGATATATTAAAATTCTAGAGAAATTTGTGATACTCCTTCAGTGCAAACCAGTATACTTGCTTATATACGAAGTGAAAGCAGATTCGATGACTACTGATGAAACATTATTCTTAATTTGGAAGTCCCTGATTTGCAGCAATTTGTTCAACTGATTTGAAAATTGCTCAGACTTTGTTGAAAGAAGGTTTTTTATTCAGATTTTATGGTGGAGGGCCAGTCTGAAGAAAGCCATGTTGAGCTGAGACAAATTTTCGATGGAGTACAAGCAGCTGAAGGGTTTTCAAACACCAAAATAACAAAAAACAATGCTGAGTTATAATTTTCCTCATCCGCTGCTTACGCCCAAAATCACAATATCCTCAATTGTTTTTAGTAGTGTATAATAAGAAATTTTTGAATTTGTAAGGGATAGAAAAAGTTTATAAACTTGTACATGATAACTATATATTAATTGTGGAAAAATTATAATCTGATTCATTAAATAATAATAATAAAAAATTCATAAAATAAGCATTGAGTGAATTTTTAAATTTTATTTTCAGGTATTGTGGATTTTTTTTTTTTGTTTCTAAAAAGTAATTTATTAATCACTATGTAAAACGCATTTATCTGGTACATTTTTTATGAACAAGCTGATAATTCATTTAAATAATATTTGATAATAAATTCGGGTATCATCTGTATGTGATAATGTTGGAGGCATTGATGTCGAATCACATATTTTGAAGGAAATGTATTCAAGTTGGATAATGGATTGTTTATTTTAAAACTTCAGTGCTTATTTCCCTAAATCTACGGAGAAGGCATTTGAGAAAATGTAGTCAATAAGGCCCAGTCCTTTCCCTTAAGAAATGCGGATAATAACATATTATTTGAAAGGTTAAATATTATTCACTTATAAGGGGGCAATATCTTAAATATTTGAAAGGTTAAATATATTACTTTACTTCATTGATCAGAATTTAACTTTCTTATTGCAACTGATTATTGAAGGACTTTTTCTCAGAACATGCTGAAACTCATCGGGAACTGTTGTTTGCTTATTGGCGTCCATTTCGAGTATATTCTAATTGAAGGATACATTACACACACACACATATATATATATATATATTGTATTTATAAGTAAAAAAAAGTATAGAATATTTGAAAAAAACGAAAATATATTTAAAAATATTTCAATTGCATAAACTTTAAAAAATTAATATCTGAAACCATTAACTTTAATTTAAACAATTAAATTAAATTAAATTAATTTTTTAATAATTCACTTTAAATTAAAGAATTCCAGCCTCCAGATGACTTCTGATTGCAGAAAATGGTTTTTGCTTAATTAAAAAAATAATTAGAATATGTTCGTATGTTTTTGGACTAGAGACAAGGTTAAAGAAAAATAACTTAAGTGAAAAAAAAATTTGATTACTAAGTGTTATAGTTCGTAAGTTACATTGGAATACCGCACGTACAATCATTATATGTACATTATGTTATGATTATATGTACATTATAATGTTATATATTATATGTAAATCATATATAGACAGATGATAGAACTAATTGAAAATAAGTGTTTAATAATAACAACAATTTTAACATCTCTTTTATTACAAAAATTAGTTATCACTCAAACAGTTTCCTTACAGGTGATGAATAAAAAGTAAAACATATTGAAAATCACGAATCGAAAAACTAGCGTCAAAGAATACGATTGTTTTTCTCTTTATTGTATTTTCAGGCATCAAACGTATCATAATATTTCGTTTTCTGTCAATGCAAACTGCTATTATTTTCTGAACTTTTATATATTTTTTAAATATATAAAAGTACTTTTATATACTTTTACATTTTTTTTAAATATATACACATTTTATATATTTTCTTTTGACTCCTACTCATCATAAATAAATAGTTATATAACTTAACCACTACATTAAAAAAAAATTCTGATTTATGTGATATGCTTAAAAAGGTTTAATAATTATGTAGTAAATTTTAGCGTATGTTTATTAATAATTCAATTGAAAAAGATTTAAAAATCTTCTAAACTCTTTTTATTATGAAAAAAATCATCCATTTATTTTTCTCGAATTTGGTTTTATTTGGGCTGCAAAATTGTAGACATGACAAAAATTCTTTTTATTTCTATTACCCTCAATTTTCAACAAGCAGTTAAATTCACGTGACGCCGTAAATAGCTATAGTATCCATATTAGAAGACTTTTCTGTATTAAATTTATTTAAAAGCTTTTTACTGTGATTTTATTTGCCCTTGGGATCTCCTTTGAAACATGTACTTTCATGAAACATGAAACCTTCTTTGGGCAACATGTGAAGAAAAAAATGTTTCGAGCCACACATAAAATATATCAGTTGGAAAACAAAAAACAATAACAAATAATATATAATGTATGATGCAAATAGTTACAAAATAAGCATAAATGATATAGCGTAATATTATTTTAACTGGTCCGAATTTTTTCAACATCATTGAGCAAGTCAAGTTTTAATCAAACAAAGAATGGCTTGATTTGGTTTGGTTGTCGCTTTACGATCATTTTTTGCACACTTTAGGCTAATTAGACAGGGACCTACAGTTTAAAATCAAAGAAAGAAGAAATATTTCAGAAAAAGAAAATTAGAAATGTTGATAGGTATTTAAAAATACCTATCAATTATCTAAATACCTATAGATATTTAAAAAAAATTATTAGCTTCATTATTTTACTATATATTTTAGTAAAAAATTAAACATTTATCTTTTTTACTTCATTAGATATTTTGTTAAATTTCTTAAAAATTAATCAATTTCTAAACGTCATGTCCATAAATTAAGTTCCAAAGAAAGACATCCCGATTATTTGATGTGAGCCTGCCATCATCGTTACACTCTGAAAAAAAAACATGCATGGTTGAATATGGAGTATGTCTCTCGGAACCAAGAATGAGTATTATCAATATGATCTTGGGAAATATTACACCACTTCATCAAGCAATGCCTCCAGCCCTGAAGTTGACTGATGGTGGGAGGGGGTTGACGGCTCCCCCAAATGCTCTATTGATCCGGTGAGTATATGCTGCCAATCCATACGGTGATATTCTCCAATTGAAGGCATTCGTCTACAATGTTTGCACGGTGAGCGCGGGGGCGTATCCATAAACGGTGTCCAGTGACATCAATGATGTGTTCTCTTGGTGGTAACCTCCCCAAATGGGTACCTGGCGCTCGGGTCCATATGAAAGTCCGGCGAGAATCAGACTGCAAACTAAACCTAGACTCGTCGGAAAACATCACACCAGACCACTGTTGCGGTGTCCACAATGCATGCTCTCTACTCCAGGTTAATCGCAGACGACAGTGAGTTGCGGTAAGTGGAACACATCTGACAGGCCTACGAGCATATAGACCAATGTGCCCTAAGCGTCTGTACAAGGTCTGCCTTGAAACTATCGTACCAGTAGCTGAAGAGAGCTGACGGGACAGGTCTGATGCTGTGCTCCGTCTGTTTCTTTCGGCAGTAACTGCTAAATACCGGTCCTCATTCGGCGTTGTAACTCGGGGGCGACCTGTGCTGTAACATCTATTCACATTACCATCATCTTGGAATCGTTGCCAAAACCTGAGATGACACTCTGGGCGATTCCAAGTTCCTCGGATACTTCCAGCTGGGTACGTCCACATTCCAGTCGTCCGATAATTCTACCAAGTAAAAATCATCCAAATGCTTCCTTTGTGCCATAACTATGCGGTTATTGCACTGAAAGGCTTTTAAAGCGCTTGTGAACAATTTTACTTGTTTGCCACCATTCCTTATATACCCCTCTCTTACACTCTCGTCATTGTGACGTACTATCCGCGCCATCTGGTGGTTTCCTGTAATTTGCATATTTTTCTTCAAGATGTGTGTGATAATTCTACAGGTGAAATTTTTATTTTAGAGTTCAATTTCTGTGTGTTTCTGAATTATCCTTAATTTATGGACATGAGTGTAGTTCGATCGAAGTTACTGGGGTTCTTAATGAATTCTGAAGATATTATATAGTATCTTATATATAGAAGTATCTTATATAGTACTTCTAGTCCTCCTTTTTGCGAATTACATTCTTGACAATAGCTGCTCAATTATGAAAGTATATTAGAATTAGTTTGGTTTGGTTAGTGTAGTTTAATGGCTCAAGGGTTAATTTTGGACATGCTGTGCTAACCAAAGCGTAATTTTTCAAGTAGCTGAGTGAAGAAAGTGATGAATTAAAAAAAAAAATTTACCTTCTCAAATTATTGATTAAAACAACATGGTAAAAGGTGTTCATGTGTCACAAGATTTAGAAAATTTCCAATTGTAACGTGATTCAAAATAAAATACACATATTAATAAATCCCCATATCTTTCACATTATACTTCACTAAATCTCTGTTATTAGAAGATCACTCCAAAGACAAAGAAACCGATTTTGATAGTAAAATAACTATCTGAAATTTATATGAAATATGAACATAATAGAAGGTGATTTTTAGATCTATTCCTGTTAACTGTGATTTCCTTTGATTTTTTTAATTGCTATCAATTTTTTTTTTCAGTTGAGAAATTTCTTATGGGTTTAATTTTCCGATAACTTATTATTGGAGCGGTAACATAAGCAGTTGTTGATGATTCAGATACAAGATTAACAGAGCTAGGTAAGTCAGAATACTTGGGTTTTGGAGAAGATATCGGTTTGAGTTTTTGTAATAATGGACATTTTACTGTCAGTCATTACTGAACTGAACAAGTCGGTGGAACTATTGTACTATTTTCAGATATTGTTTATTTCTTTGTTATTTCAGCATAAGAAGACTGGTTTTGAGCTTCAGAGTAACATAATTTTTTTTTGTTACTTTAACTAAATTTAACTTATTTTAAATTAACAATCAGGTACTTCTTTTCCAGTTGCCAATGAAAGCAAAGCTTTGAGTTTCAGGATGCGACTGTTGGCAATTGGTACTTTTTGGATTTGCATTGCAGTCTGTATACGTATGACCTGGAGAAGTACAGTTTGAATAGATGGTTTTACCTTTACAAACACTTTTTGAATAACTGTATCTTTGACAGTTGAAATACCAGAGTGGTTTGGATTATAGGATCTGACAGAGCAATTTAAGTATCTCCTTTTATATTTTCTGGGAAAACAGTGCAATAAAAGTTTAAAATCAAAGGTTTAGAGGGAATAAGTGCTGATTCTTCTTTATTGCAATTCGACGGACTAAAACAACACCTTGACCTGATAATTTTTTATTATTTCTTCTCTCCGGTAACACAAATTAGGTTGGTCTCAGACAACTATGTAGTGTTTTATGCGCATATATTTCTACATCAACATCAAATAATTTGTCAGCAAGTAAAAAGTCTTTTGACTGAAATTCTTTGCATGATTCTAATAACAGGTCTATAGATCTTAATTTTTTAACTGACTTTAAATCCTCCAATAGCATACAAGGCCTTTTGTATTTTAAATTTGATACATTCGAAAATTCAGCTTCAAGAAGTAGCACAATAAAAAATTTGGCAAATATCGCGATCCATTCAGTTGTCTTTTCTATTGATTCATATGAAAAAAGTGTCAGGACAAGAAATACTCGTATATATTAACGAGTCTAGTAGTGACGAATTATGACCTTAACTGGGGCTCATTTTTTTGAGAAAGCATAACATATGATCTTAGAAAACGTTAATCGATACCGCACTACTCACCATGGAGCCTTACAAGGGAAAACAAATAATTGCAATAGGGCTGGCAAAGACCTATACTGTCAGGATCACTTCCTTAGACGACCTCCATCTTTAACGAGATGCCAATGAAGTGACTCATCTCTTGAATTCTAAGTAACTTCAACCATGAAGGCTTAATATCTACGAGACAATTAATACACTCGAAAATGGAGATATGCCTCTTATCTATCAGAAACGGGGGCCAAAGAGATGTGTTGCCCGTACAAGACTCAATCACCAGGAATCTCTTTTTCTAGGACTCGGGTTGATACTCAGGGCAAAAACGTGGATCAGAGAACTGGCATTATTAGTAAACCAAAGCAAAAACAAAATAAATCGTTAGGCAAATCAAAATTTGAGGGGACACAGCTAAAGCGTAACTAATTAAAGAAATAAATATCAACAGAAATACGAGATAGAGCCAGGGAAAAAATTAAAAATATGCAAAATGCACGAGAGAATGAGTCTTAATAAGATAATCTGAAATTAATTCGAAGATGGAAAAAAAAAAAAAAAAAAAAAAGAAGAAGAAGAAGATCACTGAGTAACCCTGGGGTTGTGATATCCATACTTATCTAATGAGATGAACCCCTGAGGGATTATTACCAATCCTACCAATATAATATATATTTTTTTTGAAGTACACATATCGTTGTATACAACAGTTTTATCATTGTATATAGTATAATACTGTTGTATATAATGCGATTATGTAATTGTAAACTATTAATAGTCACTTGCGGTTGTAACTCTCTAGTACATTTACTTCCGCGTTTTGTCACAGTTGTATACTATATACCATTGTATACAACTGTTTCTTTTGACAATTTTCTTTAAAAGTGTTACAACACCACCATTTTCAAAAATTAGTAAATACATAAAAATTTCGATGTTTTAAGAGAGATCACTATCTTATGGCATATCTGTTTACTCATTTTGTAATGTGTCTAAATTAAAACTTAATGATGATGTTTTGTTGAATAGCGTGCAACATAAAAACTGGTATAACATTATTTTACCAGTTTTTATGCAGTATAATTCAACCTTGAGATTTTTGGTTCTCGTTAGTGTGAATCAAGTGAAAATTTTTCCAAAAACTAAAACAATTCTGAGGATGTCGTGTATCTTATTATGCACTATTATAAATATAAAAGAAGTATCAAGTGCTGAAATTGATCATTCAGAGTTATTTAGATAGCACAAAGAATAATGTAAATCGCACATTCGTATGATTGGAGTGGCAGTTCTAGAAAAGTATAATAGAAAGATCATCTAAGGAAAATTAATTTAATTTAATTTAATTAAGTTAAATTTACAGTAAACATTAGGTAAACATTTTTAAATAAGAGTGTACATGTTAAAAAAATAGCCATGTAACCAAATCTTTAAAAAGAACTTGCTTTACTTCATTTTCAAAAACATCATTTAATAACTGATTTTCGTAGGTATGTCCTTTGTTACTGTAAAATCGAAATCTAGTATTGAAATTTTAATTCAAAATCGGGGACCTTTATGATTATTTGAATAATTGACATAGTATTCCCTTGAAAATTAATATAATGCACACACCATTTAGTTTCACTATAATTTCAAAATTTTTAATTCAATACTTGATTGTGCAAGTATCTTTTTAATATTATTTTATAAGAAATGCTTAAAAAATACTAGTTTCTAAGGATATTAATTGAAATTAAATGAAAAGGTCATTTCGAATCAATGTACTATAGCTGGAATCTATTGTATTCATGATGTTAAAAGAAAAGAATCAAGCAGAATTTAACGAGAAGACCATCAAGCATTTTATATCATTTGCCACAACATACGAAATTCAATTTTATGACATTTAGTACTAAATGTCTTCTAAGGGTATTTGTTCAGGTTTTCTGATGCAGGTATATCTAGTTATGACGAATTTAGAAAGTCATCGTTGCTTTGTATTTTCAATCATAAATATAAGTAATTTTTTTTAGACATGAAAGACTACTGTAATGTGTTCAATCGTAGGACTAGTTTTTTTTTTAAATTTATGATGCAAAGCTAAAATGTTTCAGACCAACTCAGATTGTATTAGGAGGAGGGTTGATTTTACAATGTGTAAGAAGAGATTATTTTAAAAAAGAACTTCAACATATATATTCCCAATTAATTACGAATAGGTAAGTAAATTTTTTTCTTCGAGTAATTTTTCTGTATATAAATTTTATAAATTTTAAATTTTAAATTTGCAAAATTATTTAAAAGTTTATAGAACAGATTTTTCTTTCTGATATACGAATGTTGCAATGTCGTTCAAATTGAAATAATTTTTGCATGTTTGGTATTGCTTACTTTATTAGCATTTAATACACAATATTAATATTATAGGAATATATTTATTGTGAGTTTTCTTTTCAGTGCATGTAGTTTGACGGAAAGCAATATATTTTCTTTTCAGTATATGCAATATGGAAAGCAATTAATCATACAATGACAAGCTAATTTTATGTTTTAAATTATGTATTTAGATTGATTAAAATAATAACAAAATCAAATATAATAAAATTTTATTCTATATTTCTACTTCAATTACATTTCGAGTTTACTAATTTTATATAGTATTATTATGTAATGAAAAAATATTTTTTTTTTTCTTTTGCATTTTTATTTTTAAATGAAACGTGTATGTTATAATGTAACGATAATGATGAAGTGTTTATGTTCTATAATATATATATATATATATATATATGTGTGTGTGTGTGTGTGTGTGTATGTATGTGCGTCGATGGCTGGTGCCTTGATAGTCAACATAGTGTGTGGGAGCTTAATAAATAGATGAAGAAATAAAGAAAGGAAAGATATAATTCGGTGCTATGTATTCATGCATACAAGTTTACTCATTATTGATAAACGTTCTTATCTCTGAATTTATAATCGATATTATCGATATATATTTGTGAACAAATAATTTCAGGCATAAATAATAAAAAATAGAAAAATAGAAACCATTTGACTAATCAGTTTTGCACTTGATTTCTACAAAAAACTAACCAATAGCCAAAAATGTTAAATGAATGTAATATTAAGCATTGAATTCTTTATTTTTTTATTATATAATAAAGAATTATATATTTTATAATTTATTATATAATGACATAAATATATAAAAGTAACTTTCAATTTTTTTCTTTCATGTGGTAAAAACTTAATGTAACTTGACCTGGTCTGCAGGACAAATTACGTTAAGCATATGAAGCTTGAGGACTTCACAAATCTATTCATCATCTTAGATGCATGTAATAACAATGCTATTTTTTTCTATTACTTGAATTTCATATCACAAACATTATTTTTTTATTGTTTAAATCTCAGTTGCTTACAATTTCTCCTTATTGATGGAATGTGGTACTTTTTTACGACAAAAATGCTCCCAAAGTCATCTGGTGTACAAATTTAACAGATTAACGTTATGTTTATGTCATCATGCGGCCGTTTGAACTACATTACTTGGTACAACCTTCTGGGGTTATTTTAAGACAAGATAATATCAAGCCCCATATGGTTCGCATATCTTTAGGTTGCTTCCATGCAGTTGAAGGTTGTTGGTTTAGTTGCTGTTTTCTTTGCCAGAAAGTTTATTGATCTTTAAATTGAACATGTACGAGGCGTGTTAAGTCGCCAGATTCTGGCGTCCCCAAATAACTAAGTTCTAGAGTAACAATTTAGGATTGCTTGGCAGAATATATAGTAGGATTATGATAGGAATACTTATCATTTCTTACATAGGCTGGCTTTGCATTGCAGCCAGTGGAGGTTAAACCAATTACTGATTTGAATATGTAATTGCTAGCAATAGGTTAGCGATTGAGCTTGCTTAACGATTGGAGGTTCACATTATCCTCTATGGCCTAATATTTTGCATTACTTTATTTGTGTATACGCTTTAAGCGTATTTAACTCCGATAAAAATAACCACTTTCTTCATGATGTTTCCTTGATGTTCGGGATTTTCTTTCTTTTTTTTTTTTTTTTATAAAGGGTTGTCAGAACAAGCTTATGATTTTTTTCATCTTTTACAACCCTTCTTATTTTTTCATTAAATGCTTCTATAATTATAGTAGGCTAACATACCGTCTGCATACGAAAAGAGAAACAAATCAATACAACGTTTCTTGCGATAAAATAAAAAAAAAAAAAGCATATACATTAGGACGATTACAGCATAAGACATATAAGTGATTACTTTCTAGATATCCAGAAATCGAACAAACATCAATTACATTTAAATTATTTAATTTTTTTTGTTCATTTTCTATGGAGATGGAAGAACGTTCCTTAGGAACACTTTCCAGTTTTATTTAAAACTAGTTTATATGCCATTTTGGAACGACATTTTTAATGTCTCTTGTCATCGATAATTAATTATTTTCTGAACTTTATAATTTTCAACGTTTTTCTTTTGTATTTTTTTCAAGAATTTTATTCTCCACAATATTCTTATTAGAACAATCTCTGATGTGTTTTAATTCCTAAGAAGCAACATAGAATTTCATACTAAAAAAATCCTACAAATAAGTGATTATTCTATTATTAACTTATAATTTAAACAAATACAATTTAGCAAATGGTTGTCTTGAATAGTTTCCTATTTCGTTGATTTCGGTTTATTACTTATCAAATCCTCAGATTGATATCTGAGTAAATGAAGATGAATTTTCTGTTTTTGTTCTGGCACTTAAGATAATTTAAATTTTATTCTAACTCAGAATTTGTTCTAACCTCAGCCATGATTTCACAAATAAGCTTATCGAATCGGAAACACTTAATTATTTAAGCACTCCGCATGCTAACTACGCCAACCCAAATTATATCAGATAAATCAATTTTATTCATGTCATAAGCTCTAAAATACCTCCTGAGTAGGATAAAATTACAAACACAATGTAAAGAACTGTCGATTAAATTCATCTAGTGTCTCACCATCATCTTTAATAAAGCTCATTTCCGAGACTTCTGGGGAAATAATTGTTCCTCTAAATTGTTTCCATCCATAAATCAGGCATCGACAACTCACTTCCACAAAATTATCGATCTATTTTTTTGTTTAGTAACTTCTGCAAAATTTACTAACACATTATCCTCTGCTGAATAAAATTTTACTTAAGCGATTTCCAAAGCAATCTAACATACATATAGACATATAAGCTGATGATATGGCTATTATACACACAAACTGGATTTTTAATTACACACACTCTTCAAAATTTCATCACCTGAGTCTAAAAATGGCTCTGTTTATGGAAAGTTGAAGTACATCCGACTAAATGGGCTTGCTTAATTTTCAATAAAAAACGTAACCGCCACCTTTCCCATCACTCGAAAGTTTTGATGAACCAGTCCCATTTGTTCACAAATACAAATATCTCGGTACTGCACTCCACAAAACACTTTCTTTTAACACACACTAAAACCATTCGAAAAGCAAATATTTGCAGTCTATTTCTTCATTTTAAGTAGTAATTTAAGTAAATAAGTAAATAGTAAATAGTAAAAATAATTAAAGTAATTAGTAATTAAGTAAATTTTAGTAGTAATTTATCGGTAAGAGGTAAGCTCCTTCTCTTCACCTCCAGCAAGCGACCCATTTTATTATATGCCCCCACTTTGAATCACTACAACCCTTTTGTAAAATCTGAATAAACTTCAGATTTTACGAAATTCGCAAATTCTCCGAATCACAAACGTGCCATACCAGATGCGAATTCTTGCACGAAAAAATTCAACTGCACCCAATCCTCATCTACACAAAATATATCTTTGCCAAATTCATTTTATCAATTCCAAAACCTTCCAAATTACGATCCATGCTCAAATAGCTCACAAAAAGGCCCAGAGCCATTGAAGAACACGATTTCATTAAGTTCCCGATAGTTAAATGCATCAGCAAAAACGACTCAAACCAACAGACCACAGCCTCGAAAACTCGGGCAATGGGCAATGAACGCACAGATTCCGAACACCTGATTGGAATTAATTATCACTATAACCACCTCATCATCAAATAATTAAAAATTTGCATAAAAGGAATGGAAAAAAAAAAAAAAAAATTAGAAAACATTTCCTACTATGATAACAATGAAAAAGCAAGGAGATGAAAAAAAAAAACTTGCCGGTACAATTAGGTGTCTGTTACACAATGCCCCCCCAAAAATAAAAGTTAAATTTAATCAAAAGATAAAAAATTTAAAAGTAAAAGTAAACTAATTTAAATGGTAGCAAAAACCGGATAGAATTTGGCATTGGTCGGATCCCATCTTTTATCTTGGTAATCAACAGATGGTGCCACGTCTGAGTTATTATATTATAAATTATGCTATTTTATAATTATGCTACTGATATAATATTATAAATTATGCTACTGAGTTATGCTATTTTTTTAAAAGTTAATAAGAATAATTTCAAAATAAAGAATCACTGAAAGTAAAATTAAATAAAACTGTTATTGAATTAAAACTGTTTAAAAAGATTAAAAGGTAAATTAAAAGATAGCCAGATGATTCATTTAATTAGGTGTACATTGTAGGATTTGATTTTAAAGACAGTTAAAAACCAAAAATAGCAACTCAGATTCGCAAGAATTGACAGTTCAGTGTTCGATCCTTCGACGACTCAGGTGCAAAGAATTATGAACTAGGATGGTTTGAGAGTGTGTAATTTTCGCACTCTTTTGTGTACTGGAAAAGATTGAAATGCAGCATCATAAATGGCAAGGGGTCTTTTTTTAGAACTAGCTACACCTAGATGGTAAATAGACATTTGTCTAATCGCTTCATTACGGATCTCAGGACATTTTGTATGAAAAGATTTCGAAATTTTGAAAATGTGATTCATTGATTTTTTTCTAATGCAGCTGGCAAACACTTAGACAGCTTGGTCTTGGATGCCTTAAGGCAAGCGCTGCACAGACGTTACCACTTTACATTAACCAGCGGGCTTGTGTAACTTGTAGATAAGCCACGGAGTAACAATGCCCTCGCAACGCTCATATTAGACCGGGACCTACGGTTTAAAGTGGATTCCGAACCACTACAAACATCCATGGCACCGCCGGAACTCGAACCCGAAACCTTTGGTACCGAGCGCCAGAGCGCTAGCCACTCGGCCATTCAGGCCCCATGATCTAAATGTAAATCTTGTGTTTTCTATGTGCAAATCACTGTGCGTTAACTAATTTGGTTATCTGCTTATTTTGAAAAACTTGCAATTTCTTCAATTTCTGATGAGATGGAAGCCCAAATAGGAAAACATGCCGAAGAATAGATTTTTAGAGCAGAAACTTGTGTCAAATCACTAGGCTCTTCGAGCAATTAGGCCTTAGAGCTTTTTGATATCGGCAGTTGATTTATCAACTACTTTTAGAAATATGGGGAATCATAATTCAATTTTACGTCAAGAACCAACCAATGTACTTGTATTCAGTAACCTAGGGATTGGCTGGCCAAAAATGGTGACATTATCATTAGAACCAACGTTTCGCTTCCAGGTAAACAGAAGGTACGTACGTTTGATCGGATTTACTTTGATTTTCCAGGTGGTTAACCAAATTTCTTTAGATGGATTCTTTTTAAAATTTCTAGAGATGGAATAGAACTTTTTATTTGAGCAACGATGGAATTTGGTGTTTTTGTGCTAAAAGATCATTGTTATGCCCTCTGCTAACATAGACAATTCACAAAGGACTAGTTTTGGAATATCGTTCCCAGATATTAGAAATAACAATCCTTGAGGAACTCCGCTCTGATTGGGCGAATGCTAGAGGTCTCGCTCACTAGTACTGGAAATTACATGATTTGGGTTTGAAGAAGAAAGTCGCTTTTTGTCGCTGCATGGTTATTTTGTACACTTCTTATGCACCTTTTTTAGGCTAATTAGACCTGGAAACCACGTGAAGTGAGAGATATGAATGAATAATCTTGAGGAAATAATTGCAAATTCAAGTCACATGAACATGAATATTAAGCCATTCTGCCGAATGGCGATAGCTCATGGTCAATCTGGGAAACACTATCTTCATCAGTCTTTAATCTTTCCCATCTCCCGTAATTTTCAGAGTTTCAAATTTTGACCAATATAAATCCCTTCTTCCTCTTTAGATCAGTCCATTCACAACTGTCAATCAGATTTGGTTCAGGTCGTTTCACAAGGATTGATATCTGCTTTTTGCATTATCTCTTTCTTCTTACTATTGCCTCAGTTCGGTATTCGGTATTGTGTAAAGGTTGTTAAATTAATTTTAAATTTCTTCCTTATTTTTTTTACTCTAATAACTTACATTTTTTTCTTGATAATTTTTATTTTAAATCCCGGGTAAAATGCTTTTCTCTAAAATATTACCTTCTTTTATTCTAAGTTATATTTTTTATAATTAATATATTTAAACTAATTAAGTAATTGAAGGTAAGGGTATTCTTTTCCCAGACACTCAGTAAATTATACAACCTTTATCTTTACCTAACACAGTATTTAATTTTCCAGTACAGCTTAATTTTTTTTTTAAAAGTAATAATTGTTTTCTATGAAACCTAGTAATAGGCAAGTTTAAAAGAAATTATGTGTCGAAAGATTACAAAGAATTAAATATTTATACTTATATTTGCTTTGATAATAAACTTTCATAGCTTAGAGAAAAGCTAAATGTTTAAATTAAATAACTATCAAATTTTGCAGATTTAATACAGAAATATATAAAATGCGGAGTTTTCTAAACACCCATCAGAAAAACACTTGTTTTACTTTTAATTCAATTAAAGGTAACTTTTGAAATAATCTACTAGATATTCGTCATTATTTCCATCTCAATATCAAGAAACAAAGGATAAGAACTTTATTCTTTAGATGATAAATACTTTTTTTTTTTTTTAGAATCAAAACTCACATTATCAGTTTATTCCGGGGAACTAAACAATCAATAAGACTCATAGAAGGAATCAAATTAGGTTTATTTTTTTCTTTTCCGGTATTTATTGAACTTTTATCTTAAGTCCTTTGTTGACAACTGTTTATATCTGACCTATCCACTTTTGCTAGTTTAAAGCATGTTTCAAATGTGATTAAATCAGTTAATGCAGAACAACAAATCCGCAGTGTGTAGGTAAGATTTTAGTGTGGAATATGTATAATATTTTGATTTCCTATTGGATATATAAATGTGATTTATTTCTGTAATTATTATAATATTTAATATTAAATTTAGTCATTTTTAAATGGAAAATGCTGCTTGATATTCATTCATTTTTTTTTGAAAGCAAAATTGTTTTTATGTAAGTTCGGAATAAAGAGCATTTATGAGTTAATCTATTATTGAATTAAAAAATTCTACTTGTAAGTTAAAGTAAATAGTAATAATTTTATTGATAGACTAGCAAATATTATTTAAGGTTTCTCGATTTCAGAAAATATAATACTACATTGCTGTGTTGAAAAAAAAAAGCAAAACTATCATCCAGGAAATGTTTTAAAGATAGATGCTTTAACAAGATATAAATATCATCAATTGAAATCCATCAATTGATATCTATGAAGTATTAGGATATCCCTATCAGCAAAAAAAATAAATCTAAAATAAGAATAATTTGAAATTTTTTTTAAAATAAAAATTATTTCAAATTTAAGTTTTTAAATCTTATATAAGAAAGCGTAAAACATGCGAGCTAAATCAATTAGCAAACCTTAAATCAGAAAACAAACTTGAATATGAAAGTAGTTATTTCATGCATTTTTTTAACGCAATGTAGTTAAAAATAGCAATTACTATTTAATTATAAAGATATTAGAAATTTTCTCAATTTTTTTCCTATTGAAAGGTACAACTAAAAATGATTAAAATTTAAAAGAGGAATTGATGTTTCTCAATGGTATATATATATATATATATATATATATATATATACGAAAGTTTGTTTCATATGCGTGACTTGATTTCAAATCCATGAAATAAAATTAGATCCTTCCTTCAAATTTTCACAATAAATTTCTAGTCAGTTAGTTAATACTTTTATTATCTTTTTGTTTCAAAGGCAATAGTTGGGAAGGCAAAGTTGGGCAATAGTTGTAGAAATCTATACATAGTAACAAAAACAAAATGAATAAACAACTATTGATACTGAACAAAGAAAGAAAAAGACAGATGAAAAAGTAATTGGAGTCGAATTTAAAAATTAATTACTTAAATTTAAAGCCGAATTTTAATCTATAAATTAAAAGTAAAACAATTATATAATGAAATTTGTCAACTTCAGTGTATCATGTAAAATTTTTTCCAATAACGCAATCTATAAATTGTTATGAAGTTTCTGTTTCCTTTTGTTTTGCTAGTAAAATAATTTGAATATTTGTAGTTGCTTTTATTTACACATAAACCCTAAGATCAATCAAACATAGCGGCTGAATGAAGTAGTAAACACAGAAAATTAGTAATTATCGATTTTTTATAGACACAAATCATAAAAAGTGCCAATCTGATTTGGTTTCTAATAATTAATGATTCTGGTTCGTTGTAGATTAAAATATTTCTTAGTACTTGTTTATGTAAATTTTGATTGTGAGACCTCACCGAATGTAAATTTTTATGAGCCGTTCAAAAGGCAATTTTTATTTTTAGCTAGATGGCTCTCTAAACTTAAACCCTAAATCTTCTTACCTCTAAAACTTCTTTGCAATATAGAGTTTAATATACGAAATTATTATTCTAAATTCCTTGAAATATGTTAATCTTGAATGGTATTGTGATTTTATAAATGTCAAAATGGAATGTATGGAAAGGAAAGTATAAATAATGAAAATGATAAGTGTAAATAATGAAAATCATTTAATTGTTTTTACTCATAAATATTATTGTCATATTCAATTGCAACATAAATTGATGACTAAAAGAGAATGTTTCTGCTATTGAACAAAGAACGAAGTTTCTGGCATTGCATTTTTTAGCCATTGATAGTCATTAGTAATTTTGTAACTCATAATTGAGGTTTGCGATCTCATCAATATGTTTTAATTTTTCTACATTTATTGAATTATTTAGAGCATTTAAATTTTATTCATATTTCCTTACTTTACTTCTCACGCCATTTGGGAATTACTATTACAGAGTTTAACATATTAAATTCTACAATTTATTTGATGGTTTTTTGTTGTTTTTTTTGTTATAAGGGATATCTAATTTGATATTTATATATTTTTCATGGGTGCAAATGAGAAGTTTTTTTTGTAAGAAATATGTTTGACTTAGAATATATTATTTACAAGATATTTATGTATTGCTTAATGAATATTAATAACAAGGTTTTAAAAATACGTCATGCATCACCATTAAAAGGCATTTGATTAGAGAAATAGTTCAGATTATTGTTAGATACTTTATTTATAATCATATCTTTTTTTATATGCTTACATGAAATCTTGAAAAACAAACAAAAGCATAATTTTTTGTTATAATTCTCAAGGGCCGAAAAACTTTATGTATGAAATACACGATTGCTATATTAAAGGTTTTAAAAATTCACTTAAGCTATAGAATCAGTTTTACGTTGGTTGCAATGATTTCAATCGTAAAAATTTTTATTATCTTACAGTATTATGGCAATTTCCTGGTTATCAAGAACATCCAAACTCTCAGATGAACAAATATAGATAACATCAGTAAAACAAAACCCCCCAACTTTAACCACTCCCCTGTTTCTCTAAATGCTAAAATACTTTTGATTTCTAATTAAAAGATGCAATATAGTAGTAATTACTTGCACCTAATCCCTTTAACATTTGTCATTTAGACTTTGTCAGACACATTTGATTTTTGCGATTTTAAAATGCCTAATTTGCAAATTTTTCTCTTTTATTTGATTAAATTACTACTTAGTTATTGCAGCATGATGAAAGAATTCATGTGCAACATGAGTATTGGGCGTATTCGTTAATATTTAAATGCAGTTAAAACTTCATAAACTAGCAAATACTTGATACATAAAGACTGCTATGAGGCAATGGCAATGATAAAGGAAGTGGGTGATTGCTATTGTTTAATCAGTTGGTCATAAATGCATATATTCTAACACATGATTCTCGCAACCAATTGTTAAGCCATACATATATGAAACTGTTTACAATATAATAGAATCTGATTGTCTAAGTATTTATGTGCGTAAAAGGATATATCCTCTCTTGTTAACAGTTAATATAACATCTACTTGGATTAACTTACAGTAAGTAATGAATTCCTTTTTACAAATAACTTTTTCTTTGTTTTACCTTTTATAATTATTATGGCCGTTTTAAATACAAGATACAAGAAGTAATATGTAATACATTTTTAAAATTTGCAGCTAAAAACAGTCAGGGTTAAAAAAACTGCCCGAAGAATTTATTTTAAAATGATTGTTTAAATCCCATTGTATATATACAGTTGTCAAATACATAATCTGAACCTCTGCAGCAAGATGCTTCAATAACATAAAAATTTAGAGATAAGATAAAAAGTTTTCGATTAACAGGTTATAAGTTTTCCATGATGTTTTGTTTATGTGTAGTTAGATAAAAATTCTAATATAATTTTAATCTTTTTCAAATTTAAATACTTTTCCTACCGTATAAATCCTGTTGTAAATAATCAACAATGATAAATTATCCAGCAATTATGCAATTTAAAAATCTCAAGAGAAACAGAAAGTATAAAATAATGATTTTTAGTAGGAAAAAAGCGCATCGTTCTCCGATTACTGAAATATAAGAAAAAATTACTAGAATAAATTGAATATTTTAAACTTTATACGAGAAATTCTATGTAGAAATTGCTGTCATTTTCATTATTTCATCTTTTTCATTCGTCATTAATTACTACTAATCATTTTCACGCCATATTGGAATTACTTAAATTTATTTAAAAGATATTAAAAAAGTTACTCTCATGTTTGAAAGCGTATTTTACATTTATAATACTGCAGTGAAAATTGTTGATTGATTTTTCTTCCAATGTTCTGAAGATTACTGATATATAAAAATTGCATGCTTTCTCTAATAAATCGCTTATGAATTATTTTTTGTTGAGAATAGCAAAGGTTAATAAAGAGATATAAAGATTAGTTTTAGACTCAAAAGAATTTAATTTAAATATACATTTAATTTTTTTACCCACGTTATTTTCAACAATTCTTCAATTCCTATCTGCTGAGATAATTGCTGTATTATTTTCCTTATTTTTGATTATGTAACAGTCTTAGCAACATCGTCATAATAAATTAAAGAATTCTTCTTATTTTCGATTATAAGTGGCGACAATCAATATTTACCATTTGTATACGCAAAAGGATAAAATGAAAACGAACCAAAAACTCAGTGTACAATATTATTCATTAAACCAGTAAACTAATTAACATTCGTTGTTTTTCTGGACGTTATTAAGTACGGGCTGCCTTGACGCAAGTTGATATTCTAGTGTATCCCACTTATATTCTATCAGAATAAAATCCTGTGAATATATGCGGGCCATTCTATCAGCAGGGTTTTTCGCTCTCAAGATGGTCAGGCTTTATTGTGACATGATGAAGACAAGTATTATCATCCATTACAAGATAGTTATTACATATTGCATCGCTGAAAAGTTTCTCAAAATTTCTTGGTTTAGGTTTAAAAATACCATTTTTCAGTAGTTACGAAGCAGTTATGCATAGTTTAACCATCGAAAGTTTGAAAGCGGCCAAGTCCGGCTGATTCAAATAGAGCAACATATTATGGAGACAAATCATTTTGGATGGGTTTTAATAACAATGAAAATTTTTTAATTTTTTCTAACTAAAATTGTATATTATATTATATCAAAAGAAAATTTAGAAAAAAAAATTCTACAATAACTATCAAATGTGTTCCTTTCAAAATTACTTTTCGCCACATCTATCTGATTAGCTTCCTAATGTCCTTTAATGGGATGTTTATCTTTCTATACAATCAGTAGTCGAATTATAGCTCAGTATGACCATTTAAAATGATGTTCGCTCAGATCATTGTTTCACCACCATGTTATCGATGTCTTTCAATGATGTTTTCAGACCTATTGCATTGTGTTACTCTCCCACAATTTATAAGACAGCTAATCCGTACAAAACCGAGATTCATCAACAAGAAAAACTCAATTCCAGACAATGGGGGTCCAATCACGAAGTTCTCTGTACCAATTCAAACAAACAAATTTCGCAGCTGAAGTCAATGGAATATAATTAATTGATTTCCTTGCATACAAATGTATTATATTATATACGATTTATCGGGAAATTCAATATCTGTAGTTGTAGCAAATTCCTTTGATCCGTTTGGATTCCTTTGACAATTTTTTGGGAATTATATAAATAAATGGTAATAAGATGGTGTTCCATATTTTCGATATTGGCTAGGTTTTCGGCACACCAAGTGTTTCTGTGCTGTGTTCAGGCTGTGTACTGGACGCCTTAATTACTTTTCGGTTTCTAAAATTCTATGTTGGTTTTTGGTCTAATTTCATCCTTCAAATCACATGCCATTTTCACAGTCAATCAAGTTCTTTTTTTGAAAAGCATGCTTCATCATCCATTCACGATATTTTTATCCATCTGCTTGCAAAAGTACTTTTTTAATTAGAATAAGGAACATTTCATGCATTCTTTTCAACAAATGCGAAGGGAACAGACACAAAAATTTGCATATTTGCATGAAGTTGAATTCGATTGAACTATGTGATTATGTTTACCATGAGCTAAGACACAACTTGTTTTATTAGATTTCTCTTAAAGTCATTTAAAATGCATACCAAAACTTATTTTTATAATTGTTCCTTTTACTTTTCTCGCAAGTGTACCTTGGTAAATTGTATATATGTGCATTAAAACATTACATTTGTATTTGTGCATGTGCTTTATATTTCAACATTTATTAATTCAGTTGTAAATCTAAATTTAATTCTAATTTAATCATATAAATGTCAATAATCATAAATCAAGGATTTTGTTTTTGGAATTCAACTAATTTTATTTCTCCTATAATTTTCAAATTGCTTTATTATTGTTGAAATACTTCTATCTTTAAAAATTGTATAGAGTAAATGAAAGTATCTAACCTGGGTGAAAAGAATCTAACATGATTAGAAAGAAGTTCAAGTAACTGTCTTGCAAATGTCCACTTATCATCAAAGTGGAATTACTTCACTATCATTTAATCTGGTAGTTTCCAAAACAAATAATAGTATCTTGAATTTAAGTTAGTTTTTTTTTCCACATATGTAAATTGATTTGCAATAACCTATCTTAAAAGATAAAAAGCTGGAATTTTTATTTGAGTAAAAGTAGACAAATAAGCAAAATAGGAAAAAAACAAAAACAATTTAATAACAATTGAAAAAATAACAATTTTTGGAATTCTTTATAGAAGTAAATATTTGCTTTAAAAACTATATTTCAGCTTTTCTAAGTTTATACCAACACAATAAAATGCCTAAGTCAGTTGCATGTAGTTCTATCACATATTTTTCTTACAACTTCGAGAAAACTATTTTTTATATTTATCTCTTTTAATTTTTTTACTGATTTTTATCATTATTTGCATTTATTTTATCACTTAAAAAGAATTTCAAGCCAATACTTTATCATGAAATTGTTTTCTTATCGTATTAATGAATTTATTCTTATTCTCTTTTATGTGTTATGTTGACAAATACTCCTTAGAAAATCCTTAGGAAATCACTTCATGTAATTATAACATTTAAAACAATGAAAAAAAACAAACGACGACAAGTAGTATAAGTTCAAAAAAGATCTAAAAACTTTTTAAAAGTTTAAATATTATATTATATACATATATTTTTATTATCTTGCAATAAATGGTAAATAAAATATTTTAGTAAATGTGATGTTTTTTTTTTCTCTTAAAATTTTTCTTATGTCATCCAACTTTATTTTATTTATTCAGTTGTATTTATTTGGAAATAAAATTATTGACAAGAAAATAATAAGTTAGTTTAATGTAAATCTATCAGCTAAAGATCAATGAGTTTTTAGCTGTGTAATTTATTTTTTAAAAACAGCAGTTTTTTTTTTTCTGACAGCTGTCCTTATAATTTTATTTTGTTAGGATTTATTACTATATATAATTGTTCATATGAATAAATTGCTTATTAAATTTTTTATTCTGATGTAAGTTCAATGATGCGATGTTCTTGCAATGTAAGTTCTGCATTAAAAAAAACGATAAAAATTAAGTATTTTAATGTATATTTGTAAATATTTCTCAACCTTTTTTAATAAGAATGTTGTTTAAAAAATACATAAAATTATTTAATTTAAAATTATGTTTTTCTATCAAAATATGATTAAAGCAAAGAGAGATGAATGCAGGATTGCATTTGTATTTTAAAATAAATAAAAGAGCACTAACATGCTATTTTTTTTTTGAAGTATTTTGTTTCAGAAAATTTTTTTTTTTTTCAAAAATAAAACAATAGATGAATGAAAATGTCTGGCACAAAGTTTTGATGATAAAAATTATTTTGATGTTTTTCAATGTTGATCTTGATAAGACACAACAAATTTGCTAACTTAGCTTTACAGTTATGTAAAAGAAAAATATGTTTTCAATTTTTATTTACTTAAAAGAATATTCTTATGCATACTCCTCAGGGATAACAATATACTGCTCTATGAGAAACTTCAGAAATATTATTATAAAAACTCGTTCATTCAAGTCGGTTAAATCCTTAGACAAATTTTAGACAATGTAAGATATTCTTGTATATTCTTTTCTCACACTTAATGTTTTTATTTAAATTTTAATAGAAACTGGACCTATTTAGTCTTCTTTGTAGACTTTCTTTTAACTTCTTAAGGATCTATCTACAAAGATAGACCCTCTAAGAAGGATTTTTGAGAAAGATCTATTCTCTAAGAATATATCTTAGATCTATTCTCTAAGAATATATCTTAGATCTATTCTCTAAGAATATATCTTAGATATATTCTCTAAGAATATAAGATCTATTCTCTAAGAATATATCTTAGATCTATTCTCTAAGAATATATCTTAGATCTATTCTCTAAGAATAAATCTTAGATCTATTCTCTAAGAATATATCTTAGATCTATTCTCTAAGAATATATCTCGATCTAAAAAGATCCTCTAAGAAGGATCTATACATAGTAGATCTATTTACAATCTATAGAGGATCTATCTATTTACTATCTTTAAAGGATCTATCTATTTAAATTATCTGGATAAAAGTCTATCATCCTCATAAAATACTTTGCAATAAATAAAATACTTGTAGCTTGAATTAAAAATAATGCTAATAGAATTCTAAGCTAATTCATGGCTCAGTACATCTAGGGAGACTCAAGTAATATTTGATAATATTAATTGTACAAATTCTTTGTACAACATTTAATATCATATGCATGTTTAACAGTTTACATTTTAAATATAAGAGCCGAAACCGACTAGCTTTATATTTTTATGTGAATTATTAAAGACAGATAGATGTTAATTTTTGCGATTTTTGATATTCGATAGCAATTAATAAATGAGCTTTCTAAATTATATTTTGAAACGTATAATGCACAAACTGATAAGTGGTAGTGTCGTGGGTTTCATTTAGATTTTTTATGTTGAATATTTCTATTTTTTCCGAAATATTTTGACAAAAAAAATTCTTAAATACAAAAAATAATTATTTTTATTTTGCAGTTGTAGTAATTTATTTTGAAAGAGGTCAATACCATTTGTTTTCGATAAGTATTTAAAACTTGCATTTACTATGATTTAGTTTCTTTAAATTTTGTTTTTAAGTACGTTCGGAAAAATTATCTATAATTTCTATTCGCAGTTATTCTGAACAAAGGGAAGTTTAAGAAGGGAGAATGTAAGAAACAGAATTATCTAATCTGTAACTTCCACAACAATGCTTCTACAGAAGAGTTCTGCGTATTGTTATTTGATTTTTGTATTGACTCAACACTTTATACATATTGTGGTTTTGAAGTTACGAAATACGTGAATGTTCTTGAAGAACATCATAATAAGTGTTGCTTTAAGCTAATAAGTATCTTTTGTTTTTGAAATGAATAAATAAGTTTTGGGCAAGCATATCCCCTATTTAGCTTCGAAAACTTTTTTTACGAATATAAAATACTTATCACAGGCATATCTTTAAAAAACAGTGAAATCAATATTCATTCTGAATAACATGAAATTTATTTTTCAGCATATAAAATTATAAAAATGAGGAATAAGTTTAGGGTATTTTATGGCATGAAACCCATTGAACTTCATGCAATAAAATACAGGTTTAAAAGGCAAATTCACATTTTCAGACTCATTAAAAAGTTCTGAGCGTATTTACAAGCGATGTAGTACAACAGAAATAACTAAAATACTTTTTCTTATAAAAGAATAGATTATAAGAATTGAACAAGCTTACACTATCGTGAGCTAACCTAGTTAAAAAGTGCTTATTTAATTAATTTTAGGATAATTTATAACATGAAGCGTATTGAACTTCATATTATAAAATACAGGTTTAAGTGGCTTATTCACAGTTTCAGACACATTAAAAGTTCTGAGAGTATTTACAAGCAAAACAGCACAGCAGAAATAACTAACATACTTTTTGTGTTTCTAAGAATTGAACAAACTTATACTATCCAGATAGAAATTAAATAAGTACTTTTAACTATGGTATTAGTTAAAAAGGGCTTATTTATTTTATATGCGAAGTAATGAATGTATTACTGATAATATCCACTTAATTGTACAATAAAATTCTTATCACTGTATCATGTTCTGTCGCAATGCCTAACTTACCACGTGTTTGGCAGAATTAATGTCAGTTGAAAAGATGAGAATTAAATAAATTTACGAGAAGACTCAGATTAAAATTTATTCCTTTATAAACATGACGAAAGACACTGCGATATGCAATCTGTTATCTTCATGGTCACTCATAAGATTTATCAAACGAGAACCAACCATAGTGGGTGATATATAAATTGGAGAAAAATTTTAACTTGTGTATTTGAATGTCACCGTTTCAAGTAGGTATATTAATTAAAAAACCCCTATTGTTGTTAAAAATGTATTGTGATGTCATCAAAAGAGTTTAATAAAATTTATTGCTGTTTTTTATTTCTTAATTTCCGAAAATGAGAAGATTGTAATTTGCAACTCAGGGAATGATACCTACATCTGACTTACGTAGAATGTTAAAATTTTGTAACTTTGAGAAGATTTTAAAATTTAAACGTATACGTTTAAAATTTAAGCGTATGATACTTTATTTATAATAAAAATTAAATCTCTTTTTAATAACAAAACAAAAATAAATAAGTATTATTTTCATGCCTATTGCATTAAAAAATTACTGATTTTCTTTATCGTTATTTCTCTGTAAAAACAAATACGAAAAGTACAGACGGTACAGATTACTTCAATCTACAATACAGATTGTAGTAAAGAGAAATGCAGCTTTTAATCACAACTGTAACTGTATAAAGAGAAAACGTATGCAGGCTATACAGAAACTAATATTCACGAAGCCACACAAAAATAATAAGTGTATTATTACTTAATGATGCTTTTAATTTCATTAATGTTGGGATATTAACCTGAAAAAGAGGTTAAAACTAGCACTCTTTGGTACTTAAAGTTTTTTTGTAATTAGAAACATTTTTTTTAAAGTTTTAAGCATTTAAAGCAAAAAATTCAAAAAAAATTTGCTTCTAAAATTAAATTTCTTTGGTTTTTAAATTATATTATTTTAGTGTCAGGCATTCTTTGTGAAATAACATAGCATACAGGATTATAGTAAATAGTTTCATAAAAATATTATAATTTTTCAAACGTTTTCATTACAGTATAGGAAGCTACCAATTATACAGTTTTGAAAAACACATTTTTAAAATATTTAATTTTGAAATTATCAAATTTTATAAACACTTATTGAAAGTTTCTATGAGTTATTAATTAAATTATGTGATGAATATCATATTGATGTTATACAAAAACAAAATAGATAATAAAGGTAGAATAAATTTACAACTGATAGAAATTTCGAAGGTCTAATTTTGCGTGGTTCTTTAAAAGTGCATGTACGAATAGTGCTGAAAATATGTTACACGATGTTATTTGTTTAACTCAGGTGATCTGTAGGAGATTGCGTCTTCATGGAAAGCTGCAATAATATTTATTATATTTGATAAGAGACGTCACTTGAAACTTAAAGCAATGCTTTCAATAAAACTACAGAAGGAGAAATTACGTGCATAAAATCAGAAAAATAGTATATCTACTTTTGTTCTTCCATTAAACTATCTTGAGAATGTTGATTTCCGCATTCTTTGCTATATAAATACTAAAGTGTGTGATCCATTTACTGAAATTATCTGCAGAATGTTCAAATTTTGTAACTTTGAGAAGACTTTAAAATTTAAAAGTATAATATTTTATTTATAATAAAAATTAAATCTCTTTTAACAATAAAACAAAAATAAATAAGTTTTATATTCATACCTATTGCATTAAAAAAAGTGCTGATTTTTCTTTATCGCTATTTCTCTGTAATAACAGATACGAAAAGTACAGACAATGAGAAAAATACAGATTATTTTTCAATGATACTCGGAAGTGTGGAGACGTTAGTACATATGGTTTTAATTTCAATTGCAAAAATCTAATTACTCCTGTTAAATATAATATATTGCAAAAGAAGGTAGCAAAGCTTTTACTTTTGAGTGAACACGATTACTATTGCTTTTGTACACTATTTGTAATCTAAAACAAATATTTTTTAGAAATTTATGATAATTATTTGTCAAGAAACGTTATTGCTTGATAGCAAAATTTTATTGCGTTATATTCTACTGAAAGGGAAAGATTAACTTTATTTATTCTATGAACTGTGAACTGTGTGAAACATCTTCATTTTTAACTTTAAAGCAACACGAGCTTTGACCAAACAAAAAGAATCCTTCGTTTATGAGTAAATTCTAGTTCATTTTAATTCCTTGCAATAATAAACTTTTATCATACTACATTACATCACAGTTATTTTAGCTAATACAATGATATATTCGTAAAAATAAATAATTAATTTAAACTTTAGAATTAAAAACAGGAAATTTTTTTAAAAAGGTATGATTTTAATTCATTGAAAAATATTTTTATTAGTAGTTAGTTCATTTTAAGTAAAAAAGGTCACACAAAAAATAATATTTTTAAAATAGAAAAATAACTATAATGTCCTAATAGGTACGTATATTGAAAATAAATGTAAATGATAATAAAGTAATAATTTTAGAAAATGATAACTATGAATCTAAACGGAAATAAAAAATTGCAGAAAGAGTAATTTTAAACTTAAACCTGCTTTCCTATTTTTTTTTTTTTCTTAATTTAAAATTTTTGGAAAAAGATTTATTAAGTTTCTTTGCATATTTCATGTAAAATCTTAAATCAGACGAGGAAATCCTATGAGTAAAAAATATTCAAAAGTATTTATTTAGCATGTTTTTTCCCATTGATCAGTTATGAATTAACTGAGATTTTGATTCAATCATAAAACAACTGAAATATTTAACTATAATGATTTCAAATTATCTAGTATAATGACTTTAAATTATTTGGTATCTAATGACTAAAGTAAAATGGAATCATATAAATAGATAGATCATATTTATTACTTTCAAGTGAAATGTCAAATGTTTGTAATCTCATTCACGATAATTTTGTTCTTTTGGTTAAATTTATAAGTTTGCAAATATATATTATATAAATCGTTTTTTGATAACCATTTTTCCTAGTTATTTTTTGGTTATCGTGTTATGCATTGAATAGAAGATTATTAGTTAAAACCTCTGAAAATTGCCTTTTCCAATTTACGATTTTTTTTCCAAACCCCATTACCATTCAATGGTATAGTGTGAGTAGTCAAGAATTTAGTTCCTCTTGTTTAGTATTGGTTCAGTTCCTATTCAGTCCTATTGGTTCCTATTAATGGTTCAGTTCTTATTCAGTTCTATTGGTTCCTATTAGTGGTTCACTTCCTATTCCTGGTACAGTAACTGCTTTCTTCCAATATTACATATTATTAAAAGCTGGAGTGTTAAACTTTAAATTATTTTAAGATTAAACATTTTCAAGTAATCTACTTTGAAAACCTTTTTTTTTTTTTTTTAGCCATAGAGAGTTTGAAGCGGAAATCTAGACAGCTTCTAATTGGGTCGGCTTTTATGATTCCTTGACCTCAAAAGAAGTATCCGAGCGGTTTTACATATTCGTGAGTGATCGTCACACACACATACTAAAACAAATAATAATGATCTGTGAATGATATTTATTTATCACTTGAAAATGGGATTCAGAAAAAATATAGCTCACTTGATATAATAAAAACTTATTGACAAATGATTGTTTTATTTTAGTGAATAAATTATATCTTTTATTATTACAACAATTGATAAAGCGTCTAACAACTACGCCTTCATCTGTAAGCTATATTACTACAATTTACTAACCAATTCTGAATAGTAAGTGATCACTCCATCAAATTTCGCAATGTAACAATATATCGAAAATTGCACAAAACTCCAATAATTTGTCACTTTATCACCTATGGCACATCTACATCTGCGAAAAAACCAGGCGAGGTATACTAATTTTCTTAAAATCATTTCTGACATCACTCTGACTGATTCATATAAATGAACTATTAATAACCATAAACCTGTTTTAAAAATTTTTAGATGACTCTTCAAATAATATATCGTCTATATATACCGTTTATTTTAATGATCTCTTTACTAGCATTACTCTTAAAAGCCTCCAAGAAACTAGCTTTACCACTACTATCAAAATATTATAAAAGTAAAGTTTGATTACTGAATAAAACTCTGTAATCCCTGTATTTTCAATAATTGCTTCACAACAATGAGAATCTTTACATCTAATCTCAAGGTATTCCATAAGGTACTAAAAATTCATCAATACTAACTAATATTTATCTACACCACTTATAAAAAAAATTATTGTCTATTTCACAAACATGCTTTTAGATATGCAGATGTTCTAATTGTTTTCAACCATTCAAATTTTTTAAAAATTTGTCATGATATTTATCTAATAAAACTTATTTTAAGAAAGATCAATACAAATAACTATTGTAATAAGTTCATTTTCTTGACATTAATATTAACACTCATAATTCTCCACAAATCAATATATTTGACAAAAAGAAAGAATTCCATTTCACTATCAATAAACTTAATCCTTGGAAGTCCCGTATCAAAATACACCGCGATATCATCATTAATCATAGCTCAGAATTAATTAAATCTGTAACAACACTACTCTTAAACAGCAACAAGGAAAAGAACTTAAGAGTACTCTTTTAAAAATGGTCTCCAGAAACATTTCTACGCTAGTACTTTTTTTAATCTGTAATGTCCCAGCTCATTATTATTAAAAAATTTTCCTCATACTTCAAAATGTTCACAAATCTCCACATTGTGGGTATTTTCTCTTTCATCTTTCATTTCTCTTGATTTGGTAATGCAGTTCCAGCCGCTCAACGTTTTTATATTTGGGTTTGTCTAATTATTTTGTTTCGTTGCTGCAGTTTATGCACTTTTCGAACCTTGAACAAATTCTTCCATTTTTTTTTTTTCTTATTTTTTGAGAGATCTGAATATGAGACATTTCAGGGTTGTACTAATATTATCATTTATTATTATTATTATTATTATTCAACTTGCGTGTAGTGAATAGTGTTTCTTTTTTTTGTTCGATTCCTATTGCGTTCGTGTTTCTACCTCCTTCCTTGTAAATTCTCCTTTTTTGTTGCTATATATATATATATATATATATATAATATACTTATTCAAAAATCCGAAATATCCATAAACTACAGTGACGGAACTGTAAATCATTACAGAGGCACAAACATCATAGAGTGAAAGCCAAAAACTACATAATCAGATTAAAAAAAAAAAAAATATATATATATATATAACAAAACAGGGCTAGAATCAAGTAGCCTAGGAAATCATTAAAATACCATAGGAAATTTATTATAATATCCTGTAGACAGTTCTTTCAAAAAATACGCATTCGCAAGACTTTTTTATACAGACTAATTTTTCTTCTGATAAATTCTTTGTCTACTCTGATTTTGGTTTAGTTTTTGCGTTCTTCCATTACCTGTGGGTTTTATCCAATGTACATTCATATAATCACGAAAAACCAACAACGTTTTTTAATCAAAATGTAAAATAGTCCTAAGCTTTCAGGCAGTAAAAATCGTTGTCTTAAGTGTTGACAAAATATTACAGAAATACCCAAACAAAGAAATACCAGAGAATCAAACCTATCATTCGAGAAATGAAACGTAAATATGGAAAAATATCAGGCACCTAGGACTTATAAAGATTCAGAAAAATTCCAGAGCATTAAAACTGAATCACAATGCTTTTACTAGCTGGTCGACATAGTCTAAAAATATAGGATTTTCTGACCCAACGTCATAAGCATTAACAATTTGGATGCGGAGATCTGAATAGATTATAAATATTCTAAATTGTGAGCAGAAAATTTAATATAAGTTAGAAATAGTAAAAAAATTATTAGATTTTAAATTAAGCGAGCACCTAAGCAATTATTAACTGGATAATGTAAGCTCCGATGAGAAATAAAGGCTCCTACTCGAAATGCAAAGACACTAACTAAGTCAGGAAGCAAAAATTAATTTCTATTTATATGTGTATTTTAGAAGATAAGTGATAATATTATTATTGAACATTATTGACGATGTCAAAAATTTAAAGAATCCTAGAAAATATCATGAGTACCATAAATATTTCAAGAGAAGAAAATTGGTTGGATAACAATCAAAATATGAAGGAAAAAATTATTCAACTACATACAGACGGAAAATACTATCCAAGCCGTCTTAATCCTTAGTGTGCACAAAGCTGCAATATTAGTAGAAGACGAAATAATTATTAAAACAAAGTCAGAGAATGATGTTAATATTCAATCCATCAGTTCGCATATGCTACAGCAATATAATATAAGCATTAACTTCCTACATTTAAATTTAAAAGAAAGAATTATGAAATCCAACCATTAATGCGTAAACAGCTGCTACATCAAGTTGAAACAAAACTAACTACAAAACAATAGCAAAGCTTTAAAAATAAAACAGAAGAAGCAGCTGCCTTAAGCATGGAGAAGGTATTGCAAGTACACTCATATAAAGAAGCAACAGAGGGCATATCATTCAAAGTAAATATACAACTTCATATAATATACAATCATAAACACTGCATTGTTTTGTAAGTAAGACTCTTAGTAGTTTCATTCATTCAATTAAATAAAAAATAGATTATTGTAAGTTGTTTTTTATTCAGGAATAAATAGCGGTGAAAATTCTTTTCATTAAAAGTATCAAAGAAATAAATTTTAGAAAAGCGGTTTTCAATAAATGATTAATTGAAATTTTTTATTACATTTTTTTATCATCACCACCTTTTGAAAAGCTTACCGAAAGACAGGAAATTAATAAATCATAATGAATGGTAACGATCTTTATGAAACATAATTTTCTATTAGAAAGAAAAATTTGTTGTTAATTTTAAATGATGTGCTTTCATAAATGCACAACTATAAGAGTATGTTATTTTGCATTCTATCGTTATTTACAAAAAGAGGCTACCATTCATAATAAGCCATTTGATATTATTCGTTATTTTTATTTTCTATTATGCGGAATTGTTTTGTGAAATGTATGTAGTAAGACACAATGATTTACAAAAGGGTTTAAATGCTATTTTGCTTTCACTAGAAAAACTCTTACGTGTACAAATAAATGTTTTACTCTATTTTGATCACATGCAATGCATTTTTTAAGAAATAAATGAAATTTAAACTTTACAAATCATTTTGAAACGATCATCAAAAATTTGTATTTTTCGCATGTTTATTTTGCAAACTTTGATTTATAGTTGTTACAAAAATATGAAATCTATTCGAGGAATAACTAATTGCAATAACTGGTTAAGTAACACATTTTAATGGAAAACTATTCGAAATATAAAATGCCTATTCATGATGCAAACAAAAAAATCAATAACAAGTAAGGACGAATTATTCATAAATCTTTAAGGGAAGAACTTTCGTTGAAGTAAAATTTTCCTTGCTTGCATAAAGTATTTTTATTCAAAAATATAAAGTGCGTATTATTCGAAATATGCGTATTCATGTTGCTTACAAAACACATTTAAGTATAGAATAAGTGCGAAAGATATATGAATATTTAGGAGGATAGCTTTAGGTAAAATGTTTATTTAAATTTTGCATGATTTTTATAAAATTTTGATTGCTAATAGCACGCATTTTCTCAACAATTCCGTAAATATTGATTTTAAAAATATATAATTAAATGTTAAAAAATATTTTTAAAATCTTATAATCCTTTTTTTTAAAAAGATGGTGAAATAAATGTGGTTTTATTTTTAAACCAACCTAATTAAACTTACTAAGCGTCATGAATCAATCTAACAAGCTATTACATGTTACAGAATTCGATACCCATTTTATATTTTAACCAATGACCCATTTTTATTACAAAAATCATTAGATCCCTTTTCATGCAATTTAAGTTTCTTTAAAAATTTGGGTTTCGCCAATGCAAGTTATATGCACTTATTAAAAGTAAAAAATGTAAGCAAAGACCTTTTGAAATACCCGCGAATATTACTCAAAAATTTTAAATTTTTTAAAAACAAAAATAAATAATTTTATTTTTTAAAAAATAATATATTTTTTAATAATCTTAAATTTTTTATAAAATTTTTCTTAAATGTTACTTCTTAATTAACCATAAAATTTAATGTTAGTTAAATAACTGCATTTTTGAATGACTCGATTTGTACAAACAAATTAGCTAAATCACTATAGTAATTTTTTTTCCTGGATGTCATACACTTGTGCATATAATTTGAATGTCTAAATGATTTGACCTGAAAAAAAAAAATCAGCAAAATCTTCATTGTAATTTTTTTTTTTTGATGCAGGACGCTTGGCACTTGGTCATTGGGTATTGATTTGGTATGATTAGTAACAGGCTTGTCACTACATAGCAGAGGTTATGAACCCTATACCCGCGGACAGGCATTGTACACATTGACTGTTATATGTGCCCACTGCTGCTGTGACCATGATAAAAAGAATTATTTAAGTTTTCAATAAAATGTTATGTAAAGTTTTTTATACTTAATAATTAATTAAAAAATATAAACGTGTTTGTTAAAAAAACAACAACATTTGTATATAGTTATACATTTATCGTTTTATCTAGGTTTACCAGACATCCCGGTTTGACCAGGATTGTGCTAGTTTAAGGTATGGCGCTGGCAAGTTTGTTATTTTGTCTCGGTTATCTGTTAAAAATTAAAAATGTCGAATACACACGCTTTAAAAATATTTTTAATGTCTCCCTGTATTACAATACAGTGCGCCACTGTTCGTAGATGGTGTCCTACGTTGAGCATATTTATTTATTTTGCCTTACGGTGCTATCTGTGAAGAGGAATCACCATTTAATGGGCAGTTTCCTAAAGGCCATCTTATATTTATTGCTAAGTACATGGTCATATTTTTTAATATACGTGTCTCCATTATTGTTGTCATCTTCAACTTCATAGTTTTTACGTACTTTGTTATTTTAATTCCAAAATAAGTCACTCAAATAAAAAAAGTAAATTTGCTATACAGACAAAGTCTGTATTATTTATGTAAAAATACAATGAAACATGTTAATTTTTAAAGTAATTTTTTTATATTATGTGTATTATTAACTATTCCACCCTCTAAGTATACTTTGAAAAAATAAATGTGCCCTCCACCAAACCGGTATTCTAGGATGTGCTCTAAGGTATAAAAAGTATGAGGATATCTGCTATATAGCATGCATCATGGAGTCTGATAAAATATGGTAAAGGAAGGATGAGGACTAATTATTTTCTAGAAGGATTTACAGAAATAATTACCCAGAATTGGTGTTTCATATGAAAAAACTCTGTAAATTTAAGTAGACAATTTCAAAGCCGATGTGAGAAACACTTTGTCAGAAGCTTTACCAAATTTTCTCAATTTTCTAACCAGTGACTGTACTAATATATCATTTGGTTATTTATCGTTATTTGCAAATAAAGGATGACGTCATTCATCATTATCCATATATTTTTTTCCATTAAGTGAAAACGTTTTACGAGTCACCTTCAGTAATCTGCAAGTCATAACAAATTTAAACGCTACTTCGTTTTGAGTATCGACACGCTTTTTTATATAATAACATTGAACTAGAAGTTTTAATCAGTGATTATACTGTCAGAGGATAAAAACACTGAGGGCATAGAAAATTCCTTTCCTTAAAGGACATTAAATAAATAACTATAGATCTGTAAAGCCAATCTAATAAGGTAACTATTTTATTGTTTAAAATAATTTTATATTTTGTATCATAGTTATTCTCATAAAACAATGTAAAGATGTTGTTATATTTCAATAATATTAAATTGACAGATTTAAAACAAATTTATAAATTTTTATTTTTTTATTTTATTAGCATAGTTATGCATTTTAAGACTCATTTCAAATCATTGCTGTCACTTTATGCTGTTTTACAGACTTATGGAAAAATTTCTGTCAACAGTATGGTCTTTTTCAAATCAGTTTTTAGTGTGATTTTTTTTTTTATGTAGAAACTATTTATGCTGCAGAAAAATTTTCACAGATAAACTAAGTACTTAATTGTGCAGACAATTTCACAATTCAGAGACGCAAGTATATATTTCTTTCTGAAACAATATCTTGGTGTATGAAATGATTCAATTACTGAATCTTTAATTTAATATATCGCCTCGGAAACACAACATCCGGAGGATGTGGGTTGATTTGATAAAAAACTATAGTTCGTAGAAAGCTTCTATCAAAAAATGATTGCTCAACATCATTTTTCATTATTTAATTTTTCATTTAAATTTTTAACTTAAATTGTTATGTTATTTTTAAATACTTATATGGATCGTGTTCATTTTAACCACTCGCCATGGATCTTTTTTAAAAATATATTTTAATAGTATATTTACATGTGGATGTACTGATAAATAATTGGATTATTCTATAATGCATTCGGAAGGTAAGAAGAATATTTATAATTAAAATTTTTTACTTAACATTAAAAAATCGTTACTTTACAATAGTTTTGTTAATTTGTTTCGCATAATTTAACCACTAATTTTCAATTTTGATTTTAATTTTGATATTTAAAAACTCAAGTGTCCAATATCTATAATTTTTGATATAATATAATAAAAACTGTAATAATGTTGACTATGTGTCTAATAAACTAGAATAATGTTGACTCAGTTTTTAACAGAAATTGTTATGTTATTTTTAAATACTTATATGGATCGTGTTCAAAGTATGTGCAAACTGGAATGTTGTTGACTATGTGAATTCTTCAATTAAAATTTGTCTAACGAAAATTTAATCGAGACGTAATCAAATAAGTGGCCCAATTTACATCATATACTGTTTAAAAATCCTATAAAAACTGATAACTTCTTCAAGACTCTTTTTTATGAATATGCAGTATTTTTTTTTGTTTTGTTTATATTTTTATTGTTGTACTGCAGATGTGACTGAATTTTGCCCATCTAAAGCCTTTTTCTATTCAATAAACATGAAAAAGTGAAATAGTTTAAATTTTTATATTTATATATATTTAGCATTAAAGTATATTGTTAAATCAAAGAAATAAGTTAGTAAACGTGATAGCAAATTTCTATGTGGGATTCAGCAGACGAATATATACGTATGTAAAAGTTTCGAATTTCAAAATCGCAAATTTTAATAACGATTAAAATTGAAAACATTAAACTCCAGAGATAACACCAGCAGTAATAAGCTATCAACCTCGAAAAGTTTTTAATGCATAATAAAAGTTGAATAACAATGTCAATACGAAGTCGTAAATAGCTACTACATTATTTCTCATTCATATATAGAATATTTAAAGCAAACAAGCATACAGATAAAAAAACGATTGACGTCATCTTATACTTGAACAATAAAAAAAAATAAGGTTTTATCGTTAAAAGAAGTAATAAGATTTATAATAAGATTTTTCTTTACTTTTGTTATGTGTTATGTGTATTCATACAATTTCATCTAAAAATATCTCATTTTTCTTTTTACGAATTCATTTTGTACTCTATTCTTCACCTAACAAGAAATGGACTGTAAATGAAATTTTTAATAAATATCGAACTATTCGTATAATTTATTGTTGATAATTATAAAAATTATTGAAAAAGGGAACCCGAATACAACCAAGTATAATATGTATTGTGCCTGAACGGACGAGTGGCTAGTGCTCTGGCGCTCGGTACCATATGTTTCGGGTTCGAGTCCCGGCGGTGCCATGGATGTTTGTAGCAGTTCGAAATCCACTTTAAGCCGTAGGTGGCGGTCTCATACGGGCGTTGAGCGTAGAGCTGACAACCCTACCCCGTAAAAAAAAAAAAGAAAAACATCTCTCGTCTCGAAATCTTACAGTAAGTCGACGGCCTTGGCCTACAAAGGGCTGTTGCGCCAATAATAATATGTATTATTTTGTTTAGTTTACACAATACAAGCGAAGAATCTCTGTCATTAGATACACATTAGTAAGAAAATTTAAAAAACAACTGTACTTTTTTCCTGTAACTCAGCTAGAGGTCATCTAGGAGTGATGAAATTCAGACAATATTTTATACTTAAATGATATTGACAATTGTCCAAATGTCCAATCTTTGTGTTCATTGTACCAGTCTAAACTTTACTGACGGTGAGCAGTCTGACAATGAAAAAAAAACATACTAAAGCAAATATGAATAGAATGCATATTGTATAGAATAAAAAAGCTTTATCGAAAGAGTAGCGTTGGTATAAATACTTCTCTGACAAAACGGAATCCTTCTTTTCGTCCTTCTTTATGTCCCTTAGTAAGGGATATGACTTCCTTTAATAGCAATGGTTGCTTGGTACCATCTCTATATTCAACACCAGATTATCAACAGTTGTCGAAGCATGAGTGTCCATTCCACAATGAGCATCCATTTCCGTTGATGGGCGTTCTTCAGCGGATAAACTCGTACCTAAAGGTGTCTCCCCAAAACATTCCCTACAAGGATCCCTAAATCAAGGATTTACTCTGGCCAATTTCTAGTGATATCAGTATTTTCTAGAAATTCCTTAGCAACACGAGTCCTATGTGGTCTGGCCATTATCGTTCATAAAAACGAAGTCTATAGCAAAAGTGCCTTGGAAAAGACAATGATCTTTGCCAATGATCCTTGTGGAGTAGAATTATTGGCAGACAATAGCTATTTCAGGTAACAGTACCTTTGTCGAAAATCGTGAGATCAGTCCGCCCGTTCATTGTAATGTCTCCCCAAACGATAATAATGGTATTAAACAGTGTAATGGTAATAAATGGTATTAAACAGTGTAATGGTATTAAACTGTGTACCTGTCTATCTCTAAATAAATTAATGTGGAGAATCGCTTGTAACGACTCTTGTTTGTAAAGAATCTAAACTTAAGAATCTAAACTTTACTGCCGACGAGCAGCTGACAATGGAATGCAGCTTTCAGGATAGCGGGGCAATAAGCCTCCTTAATGAAGCCATCTGGTTACAGTAAAACCCGACACGTGTCGTCCGTTGCAGGACGCAGCTGCTAAGTAATGTTGCTGGCTGACTGGTATATTTTCATCTACAAGTCGATATGTGGTCATCCATGGGCTTTGTTTTCCTTTTCCGGCCATAACTGACCTTTCTTACAGCTGTATCTGTTGTTTGGAAGGCTTTCTATGCTTGTAAAAGGACACTTTGTCGATTCGAAACTCTTGGTGTAAGCTTTACTCATTTATCTACCCTCAATCCTGTCGATCATTCAACTACTTGTAAGGACATCCAGATAGCTTCTGTTAGAGATATTGCACGAAAGAGCTCACTTGAACTCGCAGATAACTTCTTTAATAGCTCTTTTCATCCTTCTTTTTAATGAAGTCTTGCACTGCTTGCTCTAACTGTATGCGTTTTGGGTATCTTCCTGCATTGCACTGCCCGCAACGTGCTTTTTTTTTACAATTTCCTGCCTGTCTGCTTAAGAATTGCATCTTTTTACAAGGCAGTACAAAATTAAAAAAAGTATTTTAAATAGATTTAATTGCTCTTTAGTTTAAGGAACTTGTTATAAAGTTTAGTTACTATAGACCAAAACAATTTGCATAGGAGAAATTATATTCTTCCTAATTCAGAAATTTTAATGTTGTTTACTAATTTATGTATGAAAATTTGTGATGAATATATCATTAAAAATAAAAGATAATAAGTTAACTATCTTCAAAATATAATAATCGAAAAAAAAGAATGCCTTTTAACGAATGCTTTCGAAATGCCTTTTAACACTTCACTTTATCAAATGAATGCTTTTGTTCGAACAGTTGAGAAGAATTATATAAAATTTTATCATTACAAGATTCCTGTCTTGAGAAGTGTTAAGAAGGCTAAGACAATGACAAGAAATTTTTGTCTTTAGATAAGATTTGTTGGGCCACACAATAAGAACGTCATTTGTCATTTTTTTTTTTCTTTTCCACAAGAAGGGGTTCTTGAATGGATTAGTGTCTCACCTTTTGTCTTAAATGATAAAAAGTAAGATGAATTATCAACAAGATGAGGGCTGTTTACGAAATAACACTTGGAATCTCACCAAAAGAAAACCATATGAATGTAGCTATCAAAGAAATACGTCAACTTTGGCTTACAGTGAAACGTAATTCAGCAGATTCGTTTCCTGCATTATAATTTTTATACAGTTACAAGTAATTTTACTTAACTCAAGCGACATATTTATGATTTTTCATTTGAATTTTATTCAAATTACATATTCAAGTGTTGCATCTACAAGTGACTCTTATTTATCATTAGACTTACTAAATATGGTTTGAAGTTAAAGAAATTCTGAAAGAAAAAGGAAAAAGAGAATTGGAATTAAATGAGAGAAAAGAAGTTGTAATTTGAAAAGACAGGAGAACATTAAGAGATATTTTTGCAGACTGACGCAAGATTTTAAAAGTTAGAAGGTAATTTTTATTTGTCTTTATTTCATAACATAATTGTAAGATGTTTTTCAGATTTTAATTATGTGAACAGAATATTTCATGGATTCCTTTTATTAAGTTTAGTTAATTTATTAAAAAATGAATTCCATTTGTTATTTAATGTCGAAGATTTTAATTTAAAAAAAGATTGTTTAATAACTAGATGAAGCATTTTACAAACTATTCAAATTTCCAATTTGTAGAAATTTGGTCAATTTAGTCTTTATTTTGAATATCAAGAAATTAATACAGATATTTATTTTTCAATCACCGAAGAATTCAAATGATATTTTAACTTTTGCACTTTTTAATAATATATGTACAATGCAATATTTACTCTTCATATATTTAAATTAGATTTTTGATTTTAATATAAAACTGTGTTATAGTTTCCGGTCATTTTTTAATTAAATACAGCGTTAATAATTAAAAATTAATAAGAATTCAGATAATTAATTTAAAAATTAATTAATAAAAAATTTATAAGAAATGTATTTTTGGTGAACAAAATTACCTGTATTAAAATAGTGGAATTATATTTCTTTGAATAACTTACATTTCAATCGTGGGGGAGTATTTCATGAATATTCATTAAAATTTTTTGTTAAGATTATTTAATAATTATATTTTTAATTTTATGGATTTATAAGCGTTCTTCAAATTTTTTACTTAAGCATTTGGTCCAATAGAATTATATGGCATACTTTTATTAAATGTGGATCACAATTTTTCTTCCCGTTGAATTGAAAATTTAAATAATGATATAATTCTATGCTGTATTTTTCAATTTTGATTTGGTTTATAGTTTTTAAAAATTTTGGTTGAAAGGAGAAAAGTTATTAGTTATTGGTTCAGAATTTACTGTGAGTTATTAGCTATTTATGGAGTAATTTATTAATATTTTCTATGCTAATTAGAATAGTGTTATAAAAACCACGATTCATGAAAATAAATTTCTTTCACTTTGAATAGAATCAAAGAGTACCATGATTTTCATAACTTGCAATAACTATGAAATAAATTTTAAGCAGAGTCAGAAATTTAATAACTTCATGAACATTTTGAAATAGAATAGGCAAATCTCAAAATTGTCAGTAGACAGATGGTTTTCATTCTTTATTGTTTACTCTCACATTTGTTCATATTCATTGTAAGTAGATTTCTCAGTCCCTATTTCATAACAATTTTGTTTTAAATAAATTATTTTTAATAACTGTTTAAGTTAAGTTTTGTTTTAAGTAACTGTATTTAATAAGTTTTATATGCCGCGTTTTTTGAGAAGGATTTAAGAAATATTTTTTCGATGTCCATACTTGATGAATTTGAAAATTTCAGTTTAAGATATGAAAAAAAAAATTGAAAATTGTAAGTCACATATTAATCAAAAACAACTATGAAATTATCATCCTTATTCTTTGTTAAATAGTAATGCAAATACAATATAATAAAAGTAAAAGAATAAAGTCTTTAAAAACATTTTTTTATCAAACAAATAGTAAAGCAATAGTTTTGCATATTTGGCAACTATTGCTATTTTTGTAAGAAATTGGTAATTTATATGGAGAAAGTTAGTTTAGAAAAAATTTGAAAAATCGTAAGATCAAATATTAATTAAAAGATATTTCGAAGCTATCATGATTATTCTTTGTTAATAGTAATGCAAATATAATATAATAAAAGTAACAGAAGAAAATATTTAAAAACGTTTTTTATCAAAAATAGTAAAACAATAGTTTTGCATATTTGGCAACTACTGTTTATCTTTTTATTTTAAGAATAAATCGATATGGAGAAATTATGGAGATTTATATGGAGAAAGTTACTTTAGAACATGAAAAGTTTAGTTTTACTGAAGCGTTGGTGCTAAAAAGTGTATTTCTAAACTTCATCCCCGAAAATATTGAACATTATTTGTATTTATACTAAATCTACACGATTCAATCTACAGTCGATATGGCGTCAAATAATCCAATAAATTCTAACATGTCAACAAACCGTTGAAACGGCAATGTACTAAGCACTTTTCCTTATTTTTATATCAACAAACTTATCATTAGATTTCAGTTATAATATCTTTGTTTTATAAAAGATAAGTTAGAGGACATTTATGTCTTTTATTTCTTGAGGCAAAAATAATAAAATGTCTTGCAATTTTGAGATTTTCTTATTCTTTTTTAAGCTTTTCATTTCGACTTCATTCATTGCAATTAAGGATGCATTCATGGGTTTTTTCCCAGTAGTCGGTATTTTTACTATGATAAGTTAATGAACGAAATTATTGACATATTTATAGAATTTTACAATTATAAGTTATCAATTACTAAATTAAAAACAAATTAAGTTTCTCTTCGAATTACTCTAAGCAGAAAAATACTAATAATGACGTATTGACTTGGCTGACATTTAAAGATAATACCAAGTTTAAAAGAATGCAAGAGAGTTAAGTTTTTCTATTGTCACTGTTTCTCAGAAGAATTTAATTTGTTTTAAAAGCTAACAACTTTTAAATTTAAATTTTCTGTAAGAAATATGGTTTTTAAGCTCAGAAAGCGCACTTTATTTTATAAACTTATTAATTCGTATTAATTCCAATAAAAGTGTACGTTATGTTTTTTAAAATTGTTTGTTTAAAATTTTTTTATAGAAATAAGTATCTAATTTCAGTTAAGTATGATTTTTTTAGAAAAAATTAATTTTTATGTATAAGAAATCACGGAAAAGTAACAGATTATAATAAAAATGCACATGTTGCAATTTATTAGTATTTTATAAAATGGTTATCACCGATTCATGCCGTAAAATAAAGATAAAAATCTATAAAAATATAATTTAAGAAGACAGTCTTGCCTTGAATTATAATAGTATTTGAAAAACCCCAAAATTTAGGCTTGTAGAAGATGAAAATTAAAATTTGTAAAATGTTCCTTACATCTATATCAATTAATAATGAAGAATGTTTTTATTTATCTTCATTATTTATATCTTATTATTTATGTTTTCTATTTAGTTTGATTTAAAAATGTGAAAGCACATTTTTAAGAAATCAAAGAAATAAATTAAGCATGTTTCCTAAATCATAAACTTATACAACATGCTATTAAATTTCAAATCATAATTAATAATTAAATTTTAACACGAATATCTTGGTAAATTTGAAGTTTCAGGTTAATGCGTATTTTTTCATTGATAAATTTTTCAACTCATTTAGATTTCTGTTCTGCAAAAATAGCCAAAACTGGTTTAAAAGTTATATAAAATTGAATTGATGTTATCAAATTTTATTTATTTTTCAAGAAATTGCATTAGTTGTCTTAAAGTTTATATGTCTCTGAGAAACATTGAAAGATTCTAAATAATTTTTATTGGATTTAACACACAAATTTTTTTTAAACATGAAAATAGTCACTTCTTACTAATTTTGGGGCGCTGAACACAAAAATTATAGTAAAAATTAGCAATTGGCTCTTGTTTAGGAGATACTGAAGTAGTCAGTTCCATTAGTTTTGAAATATATGTGAATAATGGAATATGGGAATGTGTAAATTTATATAATATAATTTAAAAATCATAATAATTTGTAAATTATATAGCAACATTTATTAAAAGAAATGTATTAAAATATATGTTTCATATATTGAATACATATAAAATGTGTAATTATTAACATATATTACATATACATGAAATCTCTATGAATCATTGTTTCCTGTCTTAGCTCTAAAAAATGTGATAGTTGTACAAATTATGATAGTTGTATTGTGTAATCGCATGTGGGTTTTTATTGTTGTGTGAGAAAGAAATAATTGTTTTGAGTTCATATTTTAATTATACGCATTATATTTTTTAAAGCTGAGATACCTTGTAAGTGCGTTAATTCTGCTAAACCCTTCTGATATATTTGTACAGAAGTGATATTTAAAGTCCAAAAATGTTCCTTCTTTACTGAAAAAGGCATTTCACCTTTATTTCGAATGCGAAATTGAGATGAGGACAAGCAGTGGGCCCCACATATAAGCTTTAATTCTTGTTTAAGGAAACTTTTCATGTGGCTGTTAGGAAAAAAAAAGAAAATGCCAATGCCATTTGCCATTCATATGATTTAGAGGGAACAAAGTAATCACTTAAATGACTGAGTGCTATTTCTACATGGTGCAACCTCTTCGTGAAAATTCGAAAATGCGAAAAATTCGAAAATGCGGTACCCTATATATTATCTGCTATGCAACCAATTACTCATGGTGAAGGGTTTCCCTTTCCAGAAATTCCAAATAAATTTTTCATTGATCCAGAGGAAGATCATGAATCAGTTTCATGTAATGCTCTACAGTCTTTTACATCAAGTGTTGAATATAATAATTATGCTAACCATACGCCACACATTCTGTCTCAAAAAGTACCGAATAACCTTGTTAGAGATCTAGAGCTGGCCAAAAAACTAAGGCAGAATTATTTGCATACAGAACTTAAAGAATGGAATTTATTCCAAGAACACGTCCGAGTGACTTCGTTTCGCAATAGTTATAAGCAATTTTTGCTTTTATAATGCAGAAAATAACGTGTATTCTGTTCTGATGTCAATAATTTAGTCATGATTCTCAAAATAGAACATGACTCTTCGCAAAGCGGCTATTCATAGATTCATTCAAAACAAGTCTCAAGGTAGTATTATTACATAATGGAGACCAACTTCTATCCATTCCAGATGGATGCTCTGTATCTCTTAAAGAAACTTATGAAACTTTGAAACATTTGTGGAACTGCCTTCAATACATTTAGTACAACTGGTATATTTGTTGTGATTAGAACGTGGCAGCTCTTAACATACAAAATGCAACTCCTTTTTATATGAGTGAGACATTATAGCCAAAACTTTGCACTATGTTAAAAAAAAAAAGGGTCATCTACAAAAATATATGATATTGGAGAGACGAATGTGCAAAATCCAGCATTAATAAAAGCAACAAAATTCTACTACTCCCCCTCCCCCTTCCACAAAAACTTAGCTTAATAAAAAAAATTTTGTGAAAGCCATGGACAAGAGTGGATCAGACTTCAAGTACTTAAATGACAAGTTTCTTAAAATCACCGAAGCTAAAAAGAAACAGGAAATTTCCATTGCTCCACAAATCCGTAAGCTTTTTAAGAATGCAAATTTTGATAGTGTGGCAAATTTTGATTTGCTTTGTGTCAACGAGTTTCTAAGAAAATGTGAATTTAAATGACTATAAGAAATTAATGATGGACATATTGTTTGCATACATGAAAGGTGGTTGAACTATGTTTGAAAAAATGCATTTCTTGCGATGTCATTCGGACTCTAGAAAACTGTGGCCTGGTTAGCGATGATCACGATAAATATTGTTACCAGGTCATTACTAAATTAGAAAAAGATATCAGGGAAAATGACTCACTATAGTGTTGGCAGACTACTGTTAGACAATTTTCAAAAATGATTCTGAGAAAATGCATAAGTGACAATACAAGAGACCTGTAACATAAACTAAACATGCACATGCATTTGTTAACAGATTGTTTTTTATTTAAAACATCAAATTACAAATTTCTTAGGAATGGAAGCCAATTTCAAATTTTGTCATATTTGTGTTTAGTAACCATAAATTGAAATAAATTACTATTTTTATCTAAGAGAAAAAATTTCGTCGAAATTTGTTGTCCTATGTTACCTTTCACCTAAAACATTCTAAAGGAATGAAAAGACAGTAAAGGTAGAGTGAGTGAATCTTCAATGTTAGTAATATGGTAGAAAATATAGTAATAAAAGGTGAGTTACATGACAGCCTTATTCTAATAAAATTGAGGGTTCTTGTCTTTACTGTACCAAACAGAGTACTTTCCTACAAATAACTCCATTGAATAAATCATTTAATTGTTTTCATTAAACTAAATTAAAATATTATTTTATATTATTCTTGTAAGAGGAATAAGCTATTATTAGATACAGTGATTAAAATTAGTTTGACATTCAGAAGGGCAGATGCCATGCTAAGAGCATAAACAATTCAAAAATAACCTACCAGGAATTTGGAAAAGTGACTTTATTTAGAACTATGAATTGCAATCTGTTAAATAAAGTGATGAGTAATCTGTGACATTAAACTTCCCTGTTTTTATCAACCATTTTAGCATTTTCTGGGGATTTCCTTTTCTTGATATTTATGATTAAAATTAAGTAGTTAAAATCTCTCATGCAATGCGGAAAAATAAATGTTTTCGAACTGAGTTGCATTTATTCGGCAAGAAAATATATTCGTATCAAAATTTAAATACAAATCATTTAAAAAATAATTCAGTGATATGATTATGAAAACATGAGTTTTTTTATTTTATTTTAATTAAATTCCTCTCTATTTTACGAGATTATATAGATAATTAAGTTTGTTTCTATAATTTATAAAAAAGTGAATAAAGAGAAATTATGTCTGTAAATTTAGTTATAAATACACAAAGTTAATACAAAGACTTATATTTTAGTAATGATAAACTTAAAAATTTCAAATTAATAAATTGTTGTAACATAGGCAAAATTTGCATATTTTTGATTCTTAAATTCAAATATCAGCACTGATTTTCTATATAATTTTAGCTTCCAAATTATGTCAAATAAATGGAAATATAATTATTAGGATTATTTTGTAATTTAGAAACCTCCACCATAACACATGATTTGCAAAAATAAGATAATGATATGGAATATCAGTATACAATGAATTTAATCTTCAAGTTAATTGAAAAATTTTCATACTACAAAAGTTTTATTTTAGGAAAAGTAATGGCAAAGTATAATATTTAAATTTCAGTTGCATTATTTTTATTAATTGATACGTTGTTCTTCATTGAATAATATTGATTTCCAAAATCAGAAAAAAATTGCGATTACACTGCTAAAATTAAGTACATAAGTACATTTCATAAAAGAATTAAGCAGTACATGTAAAAATATAATACGAAAATTAATGGAACTGCTTTTGTTTAGCATTAGTGCATATGCACTTGAAAGCTGTCTTTAAAATTGTGTGAAACTTTTGCAGGTAGAAACTGCATAGTGAAAAGTCGTGAGATAACCATGAATACTCGAGATCATTTATTTGAAGAATTACAATGGCGAACCATTAAATGAATAGAACAGAACTGTTATCAATCCCATGCAGTAAATAGTTAAATGTAAGTTCTTCACAAACTGAGAATCAGCTTCTAGAAGATAGAACCAAGGAAGATTTAGAGATACAATTACCACAGATAACCATTATTTGAAGTTAATTGCAAGAAGACACAGAACCGGTACACCTTCAGATCTACTCTTTTAACAGAAATTGGAAGGCTTATATCGAGATCAACTGTCAGCAGAAGGCATCAGAAGGAAGGTTGCAGGCGAAACGTTCAGAACTGTGTGTAACCTTTCCACCATGACACAAAATAAAAGATTTAATTGGGGACGCATACATGTCAATTGGAGTGTACGTCAAAAAATATCATTCTTTAGTGATGAGTAGAGATTTTATTTGTAAACTGACTCATGAAGATAGCGGAATATTGGTTTGGCGGGAGAAGGGAACCCGCTATTATCCTAGACAGACAGGATGGCCACACTGACTTACATAGTGTTGATATGTTATATAAAGACGACAACGTTCATCCAATTGTTCCACTTACACAGACTATAGTTGGTGATTCCTACATCCTATTAGACGATAATGCTTGATGACACGTACCTTGTTTGGTGAAGATTTATCTTATTTAGGAGGCTGTTGACCAGCATGTTCTTCGAATTTGAGCCAGATTGAGAATGTTTTTGATGTTCTAAAGAGACGTATTGCTGCAGTTCACTTGCATACTGAAACACTACAATTTCTTCTACTGTTTTGATATAGTAGTAAACATTGGTATCAATTAAATTAATAAAAACCATCATATTGATTATGGAACATCCCTATCGTGTCTATAGAACTGTTTAAAGTGATCGCACTCCATATAGAAGTTGGTCACATAGTGAACTCAGATACTATTTTTCCTTTTGTAAATTTTCAAGAGAGTAAATAAACCTATTATTTAACATTTATTCCTAATTTTTGAGGCACTGTTTGATTAACGTTTTTGCCAGATATTTATTGAATTCTAATGTATAGAAATTTCATGAGCATGGTTTTTTCTTTTTTTTTTTTCTTAATTTTAGAAAACTAGTGTATTAGCTGTAATATAATTTTTCAAAATGACATTTTGTGAGAAAATTACATACTTTCAAAGTTTAAAAATGTTTCAATCCTTTTGAGTTATATTATATGTTATTGAGTTGCATAGAAATGACAGATAAGCATGTGTCTAATTAATTCATGCATTAATTATAATTTGATTCTTAAAGATAACACAAGCCTACGATGAATTTATTTGTCCAATATTTTTTATGCTTTCTAGATTGCTTGTTGCTTTCAAAAGTAATTATTTAAGGGCATCAAGTCACAATATTTTTAAAACATATTTAAATTTTAGTGTAAAAAAAAAAAAATATATTTAACATTATAATTATTTTAGAACTTACAAGTTTAAATAAGTATAAATAAATATGAAAATAATCTAAGTATAAATAAATATGAAAAGTAATTTCGTGCATCTTTGATAAAAAAAATGTTATAGCCCCTAAGAAAGATGGTAGATATTTCAAATACCAGGTTTAGAATTTTAGCTCGTTTAGACGCAAGATTAAGAGAACGAATTTTCACTAGTTCTGAAATAAAAAGCTTATGGAAAATTTTAATCAATTGCCGAGGATATTCCCACATTTTTGTTATGTTTTTGGGCATCTATATTTCTTGTATACTTTCATATTTTACCATATATTTGTTTAATTTTACATCTTGACATCCGAGTAAAAAAAAAATATATAATTTATTGAATAAATTAATAAACTCTTCTAGATACTTCTAAAATGAAGGACGAAAATCAGAATACGAAGGAGAATTTGTCTAAATCGGAGAAATCCATGTATGGTAGCATTTCTGATAAGTTTACAATTAAGACTGAAGAAGAGACTAAAAAGAAAACGAAATATACCACAGTACAATGGATGACATTGATAACTCTGGCGTTTGGTAACTTTTGTGCTGGTGCCTGTGTGTCTCTACAAGCTCCTTTCTTTCCAGCGGAGGTAAAATATTTATTTATTTATTAATATTTTTGCAATTTCATGAATTCTTAAACATTTTTTTTTAGTTATTCAAAATATCCTCTGCGTAAAAGTTGAGATATCACAGCAGAGGTGGCCGTAGCGTGGTTCTTGCAAGCAAGAAATTTGACTTTTGTGCAAATAAAAATATATATATGGTAAACTGAAACTGGTCAATGTCAATAATGTTTTTAAATAAATTTTTCTTATTGCAAAGTTATTTAAAAACATACGAATAGAAATAAAAATTTTATCCAAATACAAACAAAAAATCAAACAATCTTGTAAAGAAATATCTTTAAAAATTAGGTTTTCTTGTAGGTGATTTACGAATGTTATCTCCATTTTAGCAGTTATTTGGCGAATGGTTGGTTGACGCATTTCACACAAGTTCAGTAAAAATGCCGATAAGTTACAACAATGGATCTTTCTAATAAAAAGAAAATGATTATTCCCCCAAAAAAAAATAAAGGGATTTTTCAAATATTTCTTCCTGCAATGTGGCTTCAAATATGTAGTGTAGCTGACTATCCCTTTATGACTTTGGTTTCTTGAAAAAGTATTTTAAGAGTCACGGATGAAAGTAAGAACTTCATCTTTACCAAGCAAATAAGCGTTTGAAATTTGACCACCAAGTGAATATTGAAATTAAAAGTTATCTTTATAAAATTTCTATAATTTAAATATTGCATAATGTTATGTCAAAACCATTTTATCAGGCATTCGGATTTATAAAATAATAGTAAGAACTTTATGAAATAAATACCATTTATAAAATATAGATAACATTTACGGAACTGTCTAACCTTTTTATGTACAAATTCCTTTCTGAAAGTATATTTACATAAATATATGAGGTAAATACCACAGATATCATGTTTTCCACATTATTAATTTAAAGTAGAAAAACAAGAAAAAATCCAAGGCATGTTTTTTACGAGTAATGCATATAAGCTGTAGGAAATGTAAGTTTTTAAGGATTTGGTAGCTTCTGCAATATATCTTTGAAGATATATTACAGAAGCAGAACAGCAGTATTACAAAAGATATAGTGCAGAATAACAAAATATATCTTCAAAAGGTTTCTTGATGTTATTACATGTCTAACTCTTCTGTTGTTTTAAACAACGCATTAAACAATAAATTACAAAATCTCGCATACAAAGATACTCTTTCATTATCGATTAAAATGTTATGTTATTCTGTTTTGGGATTCTATTCGAAATAGTTAAAAATAAATCAGACTTCAACTTCAGGTAGATAAGGCTCAAGTATTCTGTCAACAAAAGATAGAAAGCAAAGATAATATGTTACATATAAGTGTTTACTTCTTCAGGGATTTATGAACATTCCGTTACTTTAATTAAAGTAGTTCGAGTAATAATTTCTAATGCCATTAATTTCTTTGTAAGAGATAATAATTTAAATTCTGCTAAGAGTAGGTGTTTTGACAACATTTAAGTTTGGTGCTCTATGGTCATCTTTGCACACTTGGGCTAATCAGACCGGGACCTACAGTTAAAATGTATTTCGAACCATTACTGATACACTACACCACATCACTGTGCGTAGAGCTGAGTTTCCCCTTTACAGTTTGGGAATGATGTGGGTGCGAGAAGACTGATTGGGCTATGTGACACTCTACGTCATATGAGATCGGGATCTACGGTTTAAAGTGGATTCCGAACCACTACAAACATACATGACACAGCCAGGATTCGAATCTGAAGCGTATGGTTCAAAAGTCCAGAACTCTAACCACTTGGCCATCAGGCCGCTATTTAAGTGAGAGCAGTATTTTGATATAATTCATTACATGATTTTTTTGCACCTTAGTAATGAATTATTCGAGATCTAACAAGGTGTAAGAGAAATAATAATTTTAATTATTATATCTGATTAATCTTGTCTAACAAAAGCTATTTTCCAGTGTGAACAATCTATTTTTTTTTTAAATTATGTATCATTGTACAGTTTCCTTTTTTTGTACAATGAAAGTATTTCAAGGCCAGGCCGAGTTACATAAAAATTATGAAGTTAAAATTTTGTTTAAATGTCAGTCTACATTTCCTATTTTTTTTACTGAGAAATTTGTTATTTCAGTAATCAAATTTTTTCAGTTGATAACTAATTTAAAAAATTCTGTTTGAAGAGAAATCAAAGATTATTAATCTAATTTTTATAATTTAACCAGATATTTTGCTTAACAACTATCCTTGAATTAGTATATTTTATGTATGCCACGGAATATCAGTTTTTCTTACAAATATGGTCTAAGGAAGTTAAAATGATGTCACCCATGATGTAGAAATGGTTGATTATTATCTAATGACATTGGGGCGATGACCTATGTCTTTACTTCTTTACTATTATGTGATGTTTTTTTTTTCTTTCTTTGTGGTATTTGCTTATATGTATGTACTCCTCGCCATTGGAAATAAAGAAAATTATCTAAATGACATAGCTGAAAATTAATGATGCAAATCATTAATAGTGGAATATAATCTTCAGAATTAAATGAATATTATTTTTTTCCTTTCCCGTTGCCCCAAACATGTATTTTAGATCTTTTTTTATTGATATACTATTTACTGAACAAAATTTATTGCTTGTTTAAAAACATTAAGTATTAAGTGTTTTAAGGATGACAAGTTGTATGAAATTACAACTGATTTTTAATTTTTAACTCATTTTGCAATATTTCGAGGTTAATAGAAGTACATTTCAATTAATTGTTTTTCTTGACTTTTTACAAAGAACAAAAAAATTGTCCTTTAATTTTTGTTCAATTTCATAAAGAAAATCTATGAAATAAATTAACTTACACTGTAAAGGATCAGTCCAATAAAAATAATAATGAAAATGAAACTAGATTTAATAATTCATTTATGAATACTATTCATTTATGAATATTTACTGTCTACATTAATATTTTTTATTTCCAATGGCAGGCTACAATAAGCAATAAAATAAAAAGAACACAAGGAATATAAAAACAACTACGAGGAACGAAGGAAATCACATAGGGACATGTATAGCCCATAAGGGGAACTAGCCTTCCAGTAACGACCATACACAGTAGAGGAAAATAGTGCATAGCAGACAGGAAGGTGGGATGAAATCCCTGTCCTCTTCCAGCTTGAAGAAGATGCATTTTGGGCTTTCAAATATTCTCATTCGGAAAAGTTGATTGGATAAACAATCATAGCCCTTCAGGTGTCTGAAATGGTTAACTGCTTTGAACCTGGGCAAATCAGGGATGTTTAGAATAAAGTTAAACCAACCAGGTTTTAGATGAGAGTTGCCTTCAAGAAAAAGAAAATATCAGATAGGTCCGATAACTTACTAATATTTGCTTTTTAGTATTCATTATATTTTCTTCCTGTATTAATTTCTTCATTATTGTACATCAGAACTAATAGTCAGTTATATGAATAAAGTTATTCATCTTTTGACCATCATATTTGATATGAAGCTTTCTTCAATTAAAAATTCTCTCGTTTTTAAAAGTAAACAATCATTCTTCCGAAAGATCGCACTGTCCTAATGGCAAAATGACTGCCTTTCATAATATCTTAGTGGGACACATGCTTGTTTTTATATTTTCGGTAAAAACAGACATAGTTCAAATTCATAAGAAATTAAGAATAAAAAACGTAAATTACTTTTTAAAAAAGAAGGAACTAGAATTATATATAGTTGAACATTCCTCCCCATGGATCTAGATATTAACTTATCTAAAGAATTAAAAAATATAAATAAGAAACATGAATCAATATTTCTTTAATTATATCGTATTAAAAATTGCTTATAATGATTTATTCAATGCAATTCATATAAAATATATTCTAATTATCGAAAGGTTATGAAAACCTTTACTCATGTAATATTTTTTAAATTTTTTTCTTTATAATATTCGATTTAAATTTTAGGCAGAAAAGAAAGGAGCTACTCCAACAGAATATGGGTTTATATTTGGAATTTTCCAGCTTACAATATTTATAACTGCAATCTCCTTTAATGGGGAAAGATAGTAAGTGAATCCTGATCTTTATTCTAAAAAATATGTTTTAAGAATATTTTTCTTTTAGAATAAAGTCTTGTTTAAATAATTCTTTTGTATATTTTCAGTATATTAATAAATTAAAAGGATTAAACTTGAATTAACAAATTTTAATTTTTAAATTGTAATTTCAATTGTTTCGTAATTGTATCAAATTGTAATTTTATTGTATCTTAGAAAGCAAAACAAAAATTTTCAGGGTATAAAAAAAAAAAACTAAGGAGAGAGTTTAAGCAATAAAAATCAGTTTAAATATTGTCCGATTAAGTAGTTTTTAAAAAAAAATATTAGAAAATATTAACTTAATAATATTTAATAGATTTTAAT
>BPLR01020602.1:0-32662 GCA_021605095.1 Caerostris extrusa | reverse complement strand
AGATTTATGGTTTTGTCTGTTTACTCATAATTCTTCTCTATATAGAATTTCTTACTAATTACAGGACGTGGACATTATTCTGTAAAATTAATTTTAATTTTAGAATTTGTTTTTTTTTCTGAACGTATGAAGAAAGGGTATAAAACATAATTTGTTTTTAGTTTACAGCATTTTTGGTTGAATAACAAGTTTTTAAGTGTTTGTTACTGCATTGAATATGATTAAAATTTTGGGCAAGAGTATATTAATTCAAAAAGTATATTATTAATTCACAATTCTATAACAATAATATTTCAAAATATAGTAATTAACAATTCAGAAAATATAAATAAAAAATTCAGTAATCAGTAATTCAATAATTCAAAGTATTAAAAATTCAAAAAAATATATTAATAATTCAAAATATATTAATAATTCAATAATTCAAAAATAAAATATATTAATAATTCAAAAAATATATTAAATATATTAATAATTCAAAAATATATTAAGTATATTAATATATTCAAAAATATTAAATATATTAATAATTCAATTATTCAAAAATATATTAATAATTCAATAATTCAAGAAATATATTAAATATTAAGTATATATAAATAATTCAAAAATATATTAAATATATTAATAATTCAATAATTCAAAAATATATTAAATATATTAATAATTCAAAAATACATTAAATAAGTATATTATTCATATTATATAATTCAAAATATATTAAAATATATTAATAATTCAAAAATATATTAAATATATTAATAATTCAAAATATATTAATAATTCAATAGTTTATAATAAATATATTAATATATTTAATATTAATAATATATTATTTAATATTAATATATTATATTAATAATTCAATAGTTCAAAAATATATTAAATATATTAATAATTCAATAGTTCAAAATATATTAAATATATTAATAATTCAAATTCTCTTTAACTTTTTTAATATAAATTTTAACGCATGTTGGAGTAAAGAGAAAATAGACTCACATTGATATACGCTTGATAAAACAACTATTAAATTTATAATATTTGTTAAAACTCTTAACTTATACCTAAATTAACTTTTAATCTTTTCAGTTGAAACTCCCTGGAATATGTATATATATATATATATATCAATAATTTCATTTAAATACAAATTTTTGACATCCCCATGATACATTTATCAGATGCTCAAATAATTTTGATAATTTATAACTATAAAGGATAAAATAACTTTAATATCCGTCCAACTTTCTAATCTCTCTTTTATTTTGAATTTATTAAACATTTGACTCTCAGTGCACAATATTACTTGAGTCCTTTGATGCTTAGTTGAATTTCATTTTTTCCTATTAATTTTAATGAGCAATGATTATCTGTCGAAACGTGAAAAGAAATATTTCGTAAATTTTAACATGTGCATTTTAAACCCATTGGAGATTTTTAGAATTCATTGCCAGGTTGAATGGTTTCGTATTCAATTTTGAGTACGGTTGAATTGCAGATCCATGTCAATAAAGTTTGTAAAATGTAACACATAATTTAATTTATATATAATTTAATTAATATAATTTCTTTTTATTTCAAAGCTTTCTGAACAGAGAGATTCCTGTTTCCATAGACGTAAATAAATCCCATGAGAAGATAAAGATATGAAACCCGATTATCTTACCTGAAATAAATAAGTAGCCAAAAATCTATATCTATATATTATATTTATATATATATTCTAAAAATAAAGCTGGTTATTTACAGTACATAGCCCACTACTTTAAGTATTAGGGAAATTAGAAAACTTTTCTTTTATACAAATGGAAGAGAAAAAAATGGTTGTATTAATTTGATTAAATCTTTTAAGACGTTTAAAAATTAACTCTTAATAATTAAAAGAATTTAATTTAAAACTTTTTAGAAACAATTATTTCTTCATATCTTTAACGAAAGGAAAAATGAAGGTTAAAATAATTTGCTCTCATTCTTCCTAGAGATGAAAATTAACAAGTAATATAAAAAAATTTTTAAGTCAATTTCTACTTTTTTTTTCACTATATTACACTTTATAAGATAATTTTTCATTCACTTTTTAGTTTATCTGGCGCCATCTATTGGTAGATATATGCAACTTAAATCTAAAAAAATTTAATTAATTAAATTAAATTTAATTACTGAATTAATATTTGAAAAAATGTATTAACATCCAGGTGTCATCCACTACCAGTTCAAAAAAATGTATTTGAGCTTGGTGTGGATAAATAAAACATATTTTATTAACGATTGAAAATTTGAACAAGATATATATAGGAGAGTGGGAGATAATAGAAGAATTGGATTATACAGATAAAAATTTTTCCTCTTCAGCCCGAAAAAACAATGAAAACTGCATTTCAAGAAAACCGAAACATTCATTTAAGCAAGAAAATAAATTTACAAAACTTGTAAAAATTGATTTATATAACGCAATAAAAGTTGTAGAAATATATTAAACGTTGGAAAAATTTAAACAAAAGATTCACTGAAATTAAAAATAACGAAATTCCTGCTTTTAAAAATAAATAAATCACAAGAAAAGATAGGATTGACGAAAGAGCAGACAATTTGCAATGAATGAAAACAACAATTTTTTTTTGGGGGATTTTTATTTATTTTGCAGTTTGCACTTTGTCCATAACAAGTAATATAAAAAATTAAAGTCAATTCCTGCTTTTTTTTCACTATATTCCCGAAAGTACTTTATAAATAATTTTCATTCATTTTTTAAGTTTATCTGGCGCCATCTATTGGTAGATATATGCAACTTAAAATCTAAAAAAAGCTAAAATTAATTAATTCAAGTTTAATTAATGGATAAATAATTTAAAAATGTCATTAACATCCAGTGCCATTGACTACAAGTTAAAAAAAATGTATTTTTATCTTGAGTGGGTTTATCGCTTTAATTCCAAATTATTGGAATTTTTTTGTTAAATAATTGAAATGTATCTTTATTACAGATAAATTAATCGCTATTACTCAAAATTTATTACTATTACATTGGACATTCATACATATTAGAAACCAATCCATTTTCCATACAACACTTAAGCACTGTATTCACATCCAATTTATCCAACTAACAAAACAAAAGAATTTAGAGACCTTTTCATCCATTCTGTTAGCTAATAATAACGTTCACCATTCCACTCACCTGTCATCTGTTACTGTCATCGCATAGCGAAATCAAATAAAGAAACGTAGACAACAGCAAAAAAAAAAAAAAATAACAAGGAAAATTTAAGAAAATGTTCTTACGTCGCGCTCGTAAGTCAACTTATTGTTCTAAAATAAAAAAGCAATAATTTTTTGGTGTGCTAAATTAAATAACTGTTACGACAAGACTTTAGATATATCAACAGTTTTAAAAAGAATTTAATTATTTGATAATCAAATATAAGGTATTAATAAATTCAAAATTATATTTTTGCTTGTTTCTTTTCATGAATGGCAACAACGTAATAACTGTTTATATATTCATATCAATGGTGACATACCGTTATAAGAATAATTTCGGATTAATTTATAGTATCTCGAAATAATCCTTTAAAAAAAGGATATAATTCTCTTCCCTATTTACTAAAAATTAATTTAGGCAAATAGCAATGAAACTACATTAAAGCATTATTTGAAAAAAAAAAAAAAAAAAAGAAGAAATTATGAATTCCTCTATTGCAACTATTATAATCTTAAAAGAAATTGGCGGCAAAATTGACGAAACATTCCGTGTTACAATAGTGGCAACTTCTTCCAGGGATACAGAGTTTCAGATTTCAAACTTATTCGCTAGTACACCAAAATGTAATGCGTTGCTATCAATCAAAAATTTTATAAAAGATGTTAGATTAATGAACTCTGATGCTTCTTGAATTCGAAAAAGTAAAAAAATGTTATTGTGGAAAATAATAATAATAAGAAAGTTTAGAATAACTTACATTTTATCCAACAATATCACTTTTTGGAGGCAGAAATTATTTTTGATTGCCTCAAGAATTCTGGGTTGAAATATAAGAATACTATACCTCTGAAGAAGTCGCCAATCTTGAACCTGGGTTTATTTCGCCAATGTTCCGCCAATTTTATAGGGTTATAATATTTTTTTTTGTTAAATTCTTTATTTCTTCTTTTTCCTGACAATGTAAGGAATATTTTTAGTGTTACTTTGGTTATTTATTTGCAGAATTTTTTTATTTAAAATAAAAACGGGAACAGAGATTATACATATACTTTAAATAATTATTTCGAGGTATTATAGATTATTCCGAAAATATTCTTATAGTTATTCAACAACTAATGTTGGCATAAAAGCGATTTTTGGCAATGGTGTTTGGTGAAATAGCGTTTTACAACTACAACTAACTGCAGCAGCCATTTTGTTTTTTGTTTACTTGGTGACTTGGCATCTTAAGATGGATTCTGCCGAAATATCGTTTTACCACGAAAATTAACTGTGACATTCATTTTGTTTGTTTACTTCGAGACTTGGCATCTTGGTGATGGATTTAGCACAAAAGTTACAGGAGTCTTGATTTTACCGAATTCTGTTTTTATCAAATTTGAGCCCACCTGCCATTCATTCCTGTTGTTTCATTACCGCATGAAATGAATGAAGAAAAATGTGGACAATAGGAAAAAAAAAAAAATTTAAGTTCGTAATGTTCGTAAATCGTTTTCGTAATTCAATTTAGTATTCTAAAATTAAATTAAATTGCATTTTAAAAAGCGAATTCTAACAACGGTTACCAGAAAACCTTAACTATATCTGTAAAAAGAAATTAATTAGTTGATAGTCAAATATAAGCTATTAATGAAGTAAAAATTTATTTTATTTCTATTTTCATGAGTTGCAACATCATAATAATTTTTATATTATTTATCAATGGCCGACATACCGTCATAAAAATAATCTTTGAATAAATATTAAAAAAAACAATTCAGTTCCCTACTTAGTAAAAAAAATACATGCAAATATCAATGAATTTAATATTAAAATAGTCATTTTATGGAATGAAAAAAAAAGAATAAATAACGAATTCCTCAATTAAACTATTGTAACCCTAAAGAAATTGGCAAAGGAAGATTTGCGACTTTGAGGAGGCAGTATTCTGGTATCAACCTAAAAAGGTTCCCATAAAAAAGCAATTACTTTCGAAAGAAGAGTATAAAACTTGTTTAAAAAGAAAGGTAGAGAAAGGAAATAGCTAAAAAACAAAGACAGAACTTATTGATTACATACTCTAATCTTTACTCCATAAATATTTTTCTAAAAGAACTTTCTCCGGCAAATTGGTCAATAGATTTCGTTGCATAAACTCCGGTTTTCTGGAATAATGCTATTGCAAGATTAGAAGAATACCCTTCCAGTGATATATTTTAAGAGACGTTTTTACGAGCGGAGATTTTTATTTTGAATGAAATGCCCGGAGATGTAAGAGAAATCAAACAGAAAGAAAGTTATCTGAACTGGCAAAAGGAACCTTTAAATTAGAATCGTAATTTCACACGCTTTTGCTTGAGAAAAAATCTGTATTTAAAAGGTTTCGACTTGTTTTGTTAAAATGTATCTTTCATTTTGAAATTAATGAATGAAATAATGTATTTCTTAGGAACAAAATGTAAATGTTTCATATTTATTTTTAATTCCTTAGAAAAATAGTCACAAAAATGTAAGATTAAATTATTACATTTGCTAGGTTGAAAACTTAATTAAGCTAGTTGTTTTTGATCAAATTAATCAGTAAGAAATTGTAATTCCAACTTTGTTAAAACATGATGCACCAAGATAAAAAAATCAATCATTATAAAACAATACATTTCAAACATATATCTATTAAGCAAAAGATTTTTAAATAAAATAGAATATGTGAACTAAATATGTAGTAGTTAATTCTTTTTAGTCATAGAGACAATAAAGTATGATGATTTGAAAAGTATAATTGAAAACCTATTATAAATTCTATACAGTTAAATTTTGCCTAAAATTATAGGAACCAACAAAATACACTATGAATTATTTTTATATAAATGCTATTTAAATGAGAAATCAGAACAGGTTTGCTTATCAGTTAAATTTATTCGATTTTAAGGAATTAAATAATAAAAGAAGAAGGCATGAAAATATGTTAAAAATCTACATAATAAGTTATTTTATACATCGCAAACGTAAAAGAAATAGTAATATAGGACTAAATACGATTTTAATAATATATGAAATACTATATCATATATTTACAGAATAACAGGTCATTTCAATCAGAGAATAGAAAGACATATTTGTGTATTGTTGACAACAGCTTTTTATTTTCTAAATCTCAAAATTGCTAGAATGTATTATCCTCTTTTGTTCCATAGACCATTTTGCCAGTAAAATAAAGGTTATTGTGTCCTTTTACCAATATATGAAGATCACGGATTCCTTTTTCCAGTAAGATAAAAATGCATGAAGTATTTTCACAAGTAAAATAGAAGGTACTGATTTTGTTTGCAAGTACAGTAAGATGAAGACCACTGTTTCCTTTTGTTGGTACGATGAGGTCGTTGACACCTTTTACTAGCAAAAGGTAAACTATAAACTCATTTTGATAGTCAAATGAAGGCCATGGATCCCACTCAGCTGTAAAATTAAGGTTTTAACTATTTTGCAACCTTAATTTAAAATTGAACTTTTCCAATGATGACACCTAGTGGTGTGTTCACTCTCTCTTTCTTTCTTATTGTATCTGATAAGAATTTCAGTTAATATAAACAATAAAATAACAACAGGCAAATGCTTATTAATTAAGTTGAAATATCTTGCCTAGAATAAATTACATACATTAATAGTTTATCGTGGTTTTGGTTAACAGTTTTTAACAGATTTATTATTGTTTTACTTTATGCATTTCAATACATTACTTTATAAAATAAAGCATGAGAATGGAGGAGAAAAGTTTGAAGTGAATGGAGAGAAAAGCTTAATAAAATTTAATTAAAAGATAATATATTTAAAAGAAATCGATTAATTATTCTCGAAATAACTGACTCCCATATATGTAACCTTTAAAAATGCAAGGGAAATATTTTTGAATTATTAGATTACATGATTAAAATATAAATTCAAATCACTAACTAAATATTAAAAATCTATATCAAAACATCTATCTAAAAATCGTGTAGCAGATCTTTGTAATCTAATCTTATTTAATATATCATCAAAGCCATCAAATTCCTGTAACTCTCATAATGTTATTAAAATCCTTTTCCTTTTTTACGTGTAAAAAATTTAAGAAAAAATGCATACAAATATTTTGGATTTGAAATTTTCTGTTACATAATGATTAATATAAGGAAAAACTTTTTCAATCATTTTACTTCCTAATCTTATTTTTAGGCAAATTAAAAATTTCAAGCGTTACAAAAAAATTTAATAAATGGTTCAATAATATCAGTTTTAATATTTCTGAGTTATTTTTTTCGAATTATAAAAAAATGTAATCTTTATAAAATGAGAAGGGGGATGTAATTTTTTTAATCCAGCAATATAATTATACAACTGAGCGAAAATTCAACATTCTCATCCATTATCATCAATAATGTCCTCAACTTATTTATTATTACATAATAATTAACACTTGATTGCTTTTTTTTTAATGTACCATTGTTGAAAGACAATAAAATAAAACTAATAAAACTAAAAATAAAATAAATAAAACTAACTGCTGCTGTAATTCTATTCTCAAATCTGGAAAAATATACCATTGACCCAAATAGCTATAGACATATTTACTTACTTTCCTCTTTCAGTAAAATTGCTAAAATTAATCATTTAGAAAGTTTTAAATAATTTTGTTGATGAAAACAATGTTTTAAATCAGAACAATTTTTGCTTTAGGAAAAAACCTTTCTACCACTCATCAACATCTGCGAAGTATTGAATACTTTACTGGTGGATTTCAAAATAAATACTACACGGATGTGGTTTTCTTTGATATTCAAAAAGCTTTCGATAGAGTTTGGATTGATCTATTATTTATAAACTTATTATTCGTAAGTTCCCTACACACTTGATTAAACATATTCTCTCCTGCCCTAAGTCATAGAATCTTCATTGTTGAAGATACAAAAACTCTCTCTTATAATAAAAATATTTTGGCTGGCACTTCACAACTCCACAAAGTAGTAAATTTCACCACTGTTTTTTTAAAAAAAACCAAAAAAAATTTTAGCTATCAGTATTTTGGCATTTATATTTTTGGCAATATTTTGGCAGGCACTTCAAACTCCGCAAAGTAGTAAAATTTCACCACTGTTTTTTGCAAAAAAAAAAAAAAAAAAAAAAAAATATCTATCAGTTTTACTAATCACCTTAAAGTTTACAACAAATGAAAAATTTCTTTAAATGTTGACAAAACTGAAGCCATTCTTTTTTTTTCTGCTGATAAAAAAATGCCTGTAGAAATCAAAACCAACAATGTTACAATTCCTTGAATTACTCAAACTAAATACTTGGACGTTATTCTGGATTACCATTTAACTTGAAAACAGCATTTATGGAATACTAAAATAAAACTTCGTACTGCTTTCGATAAACTATGTCCTTTTATTAATAGAAATTAAACTATGACCGGGAAAAATAAAGTTCTTTTATATACTGCTTTTTTTCTTCCTATGTTAACCGACGCTTGTCGGGTTTGGTCTCAAGCGGGTTAAACTTAATCTGAAATCTGTCGAAACCTTACAAAACATCCTAACCTCAAAATAACCTCTGCTAACTGGTTTATGCGTTATTTATGATCTTATTAAAGCTACTAGCGTTCCTTTTTATTTGATTTTCTTCAACATATTTCCAGTAAATTCTTTAAATAGGCTTGATATTGCAATACGACAATGCAGGAGATTAAATCATACATTTCAAATAATGTTCTTAAATGGCCGGGTAAAATTTTACTCTAAGTTTTTCTTTTTGAATCTTTCTGTAAATTTCTACTGGACAATATTCAAATGTTTTAACCATTTATTTCCTGTTATATCGGAGCCGGAGCCATAAGGGTCTAAATAATAGCATCAAAATCTTAAAAGCCAACCGTCCAATTTCCATTGTGTAGAAAATAAATTTTAAAATGAATAAAATGCTTGATGTGATGTAACAACTGCAACTTATAACTGGCTATATGTTTATATTAATGTAAAACCTCAAGTACCTGATTGCTTTCTTCACATAATATTGTCTGTTGGCTATTCTTGAAGAAACCTGTAATAAGAAAAAAGTTATTACAAACAACACCAATCAAATTGACGAAACATCCACAAAAACGAGCTTATTCAGGCATGTGTTTCGAATCAACAACTTTTCACAAATCAAAGTTTAGTTTGAGAACATCACAATCTATAAAGTAAATGATAGATTTCCACAAACAAAAATGGCCTCTGAAATAACTCAGTTATAATAATATTGATAGCAAAAAGTACTCAAAAGTATATATATTTAATTAAAACTCACATTAACTTGAGATTATTCTATACTGCATTTCATAAAGCAGAACATTTGAGATACAAGTTACAACGAACAAAATGGACAACTAAATCAAAATGAATCCCAACTATAAAATTTCAAGAAAATGAAGTTGAGATTAAGGGGGCCAGAAGTACCAATATTAATTTAAGGAGACACGATAATCATCGCAAACTATTAAAGTCCAGCTATTGTCCAGCTATTGTCCGAGAAGTAACAAATGTAGGAAATAAAGCTGCAGAATCAATTCAAAAATTCGCCAGACAAAATAATAAAAAACAACGGTCGACATATTTTAAGAGAAAATTCAAGTCTTTCGAAAATATATTCTTCAAAATAAAATCTTGCTACACTTTTGTAAACTATCAATCGCTAGAAAGACACAAAAATGCTTTTTCGTATTATTGGAATATATTCTACTATAAAAACAGTTTTGAAATAAGCGGAGAAAAGGACAAAAAAAAGAAAGATATTTGATCAAATTTTAATATAAAAAAAATAACTAAATACAGGAAATTTTAAATGTAATTATATCTGAAAATCAATAAGTTTTGAAGATTTAAAAAAAAAAAAGGGAAAAAAAGTGGCTGCAAAATTATTAACAAAATTTCTTAATTGATAGAAATAAAACCATAAATTAATCTACAAACCAGATATCATTATTGATAATTTAATACAAAATTTAAGGTAAAAAAAAAAACCCCCTCAATATTACTTACATAGTAGGTTTTTTCCGTCCATATTTACCCTGTTGCACACAAAATTTACCTTTTTTGCATTACAAATTCAATTTTGGTTAAAATCTAGAATCCTGCACATCTGAGAAAGTCGCCAATCTTGCAACCCGGATTGTTTTCCCCAATATTCCGCCAATTTCTGTTGATTTATAGAAGCTTAATCAGATGGATTCGTTATTTCTTCTTTTACAAACAATATAATGACTGTTTTAATGTTAATTTTTTGTTATTTGCAGAAATTTTTCTTAGTTAGTAGAAACAGAAATATATGCTTTTTAAAAATGATTATACCAGATATTATAGATTAATTCGAAATTATTCTTATAACGGTGTCGGAAATGATACAGAATATTATAATGTTAAGTAATAAGAGAAATTCTTTAATATATTAATAACTTATATTAGATCATCAAATAATTAATTTCTTTTTAATTGTGTTGATATAGTTATGATTTTGTGGCAATCGTTATTTGGAATCGCGAGAAAAAAAAAAAATGTTATTTTTTACTTTTAGAGCATTAAGCTGATATAGTAAACGTTCAACTTTTTGGTTTATTTTTTACTTTGGTTTACTTTTTTTTTTTTTTTTGGTTTACTTTTACTTTTATATATTTAAATACTTAGCAATTCTTTAACTATACATATACACATACGTATAAAAGCACTAATCTACAGACATACGTATCCACATACAATCACACGCACAAATCCCATACGCATACAAATTAATATAAAATCACCAGCATAAACATACATACATATAACATATATACATACACACAAACATATATGCATGCAAACATACACACGTTCCCACACAAATACTTACGCATACATTTACATTCTCACAACCACAAACAATACACACACACACACACACACACACACACACACACACACACACACACACACACACACACACACACACACACACACACACACACACACACACACACACACACACACACACACACACACACACACACACACATATATATATATATATATATACACATATTAATATTCTTTTCTAATATATCTGAACATGGCTAAAAGCACACATACGTATACGCATATAAATGCATTTGCATGCATACATAAGTAAATATGCATATATATGCACTTGAGGGTACAAACGTAATTATGATTACTGAAAAAATAATAATTGATGCGTCCATGTATATTTAAACATACATATCTACACATATCAGTACATGACTATTCTTACAGATAGATATTTAGACGTATATACGCAAATACGTCTTTATAAACCTATTTGTTTACAGGGACTAACATAAAGTAATAATTTTGATAAGGATTTGCAAAAAGTTGAATTTTAAATTAGAAAAGATGAATTTCATTTGCAAAAGATGAATTTCATTTGCAAAAAGATGAATTTTAAATTAGAAAAGATGAATTTCATTTGCAAAAAGTTGAATTTTAAATTAGAAAAGATGAATTTCATTTGCAAAAGATGAATTTCATTTGCAAAAAGATAATTTCATTTGCAAAAAGATGAATTTTAAATTAGAAAAGATGAATTTCATTTGCAAAGAGTTGAATTTTAAATTAGAAAAGATGAATTTCATTTGCAAAGAGTTGAATTTTAAATTAGAAAAGATGAATTTCATTTGCAAAAAGTTGAATTTTAAATTAGAAAAAGATGAATTTCATTTGCAAAAGTTGAATTTTAAATTAGAAAAGATGAATTTCATTTGCAAAAAAGGAATTTTAAATCTAAAGGTGAATTTGGCTATCAAACCTATACAATTAGATATAAAAATGTATGACAAAAATATTATAGCGTTGATAAACTGTTGTCATAGCCAAAACGATTAATTTGGAATATATTGCATAATATTTAAATTTTTAAATATATTTAACATAGCTTATTTGAAATATACTTAATATATTCGTTACATCTGTGACTATTTAAAAAAAAAATCGGAAATTTGAAAGCCTCTTTTATAATAATTTCATAAAGATGATTTTTAACGAATATTATTTTTTAACTCAATTTAATTTTAATGCTAAAATATATATGCCTTTTGTAAAGTTGAAATCAGTTTACAAATACTTGAAAATTCTCTAACTTAATCTTATAATTTGTTAAACGATAAAAAAAATGGTTTTTACCAATGAATTCAAAATTTATGAATATTTTTATGCTAAGAACAGAAAGAAAAAAAAATTGAAAGTTATATGCACTCAAAATTAAAATCCAGTCTTATGAAATATGAGGGAAATTTATTATGACATAAAACTCAAATATGATTATTTCATTGAGAATATTCCTTTCAAATTCAATTTGGCGATGAATTTGTAATAATATCAAGGATACGTAGAAAAGAATTCACCTGAAGCAATATTATAAAAACTGAAAGGAAATTTCAGAATTTGAAATTGAACAAGAAAAAATTTGAAAATTTCCACTGTCAACTCAATTACATTTTAAAGTAGTTCGTTTTGAAAACAGACTCAATTTAATGTGTTTTGCAAATAAATTGAACTATTTATTTAATATAAAAACGATGAATAATTCAACAAATATAATAATTCGTATAATTTAATAGCAGTATTCTTGAAACAAGACATGTTAACAAATTATTGTAATTTAATCATAGAGTATCACCAATGTTATAAACAATATAAAAATGTAAAAAAAAAAAAAAAGACTCTAATCATTAATTAAAATTTAATTATTTTCTAATTATTTAAATATTTGAGAAATTGTTTTAATACACAAATAATAAAATATTGAAAATTGATTGAATAAATTTATTGCAACCTGGTTGAAACCTCTTAAGACATAATGATATAAAATAGGATACAATTACAAAAATGAACCCAATTTAAAGATTTATTTATCCAATTTAAAATTTAATTATTTTCTAATTATCTAAATATTTAAAAAAAATTAATAAAATAATGAAAATAGATTGAATAAATTTGATGCAAGCTAGTCGAAAGCTTTTTAAGACGCAATGATATAAAAAATGGGATTCATTTACAAAAATGAACCCAATTCAAAGATTTATGCAAACATGCAGAATAATGCCTTTTAAAGAACCATTAAAGAACAAGCACAAAAAAGTCAAAAGAAAAGTAATGCTCAAGAAACCGGAATTTTTTTTTTTTTTTAAGGATTTAAAAACAATGATAAATTACAAATTAATATTCTAGAGATGTTTGATGCCACATCCCATTAGTTTTATCAATGAAGTTTAAAAAACTCATTCATGTTGGCGAAAGGTTTACAGACAGAAAAATAAAAGAACAACAAAAAATTATCATTTTATAAAAATGTAAGCATATTCAGATGGTTTCTTGGATTATGTCGAAGAAGGAAAGGAAATAATTGAATCAATTTTATGTAGCTTGGAAAAAACCCATAAAGTAGATTTCACAATCTGGTGATAGAACACTTTTGAAATTCCGAGTAATTTAAAAAACGAACGGAACAAATTACAAAAATTAAATGAATCTAATAGATTAGTCAATAAAATGCTAATCGAAATTTACAACTATTAGTAGAGAATAAAAAAAATATTAATAAAATTCATCTGCACATTTCTTTAGGTATCTACTCTGAAAGAAGCAAGGCATAGAAACTGAAATTTATCTGCAGCGATAAGTATTGAATTATCTACAATGATAAGAAAGGAAGATTTATCTATTTTGAGTTTTTAAAGTTAATTATTTCTCCAAAATTACGTAAAAACATTTCTGTAAAACAATCGTTCTCCAAATTTTTATTTAAAAATTCTCTAAATTAAATTTTTTATTTATGTAATTTACGTACTATCCGCGGCAATTTTTAACTATTCAATGACATTTAATGTTCTTTCCACTTAATACTTAATTTATTCTCAGAATTTTCATTTATTACACACACACATACATACATACATACATACATATATATATATATATTATTAGACATGAAGCAGATTGTGGGCTATCCATTGTGAATAAAGGTATCCAAGGTATTACAGCTACAGTGTACTACAATACAGATATTTTAAATATGCATTGATAATAAGAATACATATGTGTACATGCATACCTAGAAAGATACGATTATTTCAAAATCATAAAAGTTTACAATTAAAGTAATTTTAGTTTACAAGAATGTTTTGATTTAATAAAGCATTATGTTCTATTTAATCGCAGTGAGTCACATAAATTAAATTTATAATTTAAAGAATATTAATTGCGAAAACGTCCTAAGGCAAACACTTTTATGATAATTTACAGCAATATGTGTTATAATAAATACATATTGAAATTATGAAACTCCCCATACAATTGAGATGATTTGGAAAGCAGAAAAAAAGTTATAAATTTACATAAATGCACTAGCTTTTAATGTTTTATTTTTGGATATAGGGCTCCTTTTCTGTTTCAAGGCACTGAATTGAAAACTTCTGGTTGAATCTGCCATAGTTTAATGCTACTCGAATTCAGGGTGAAAATAATGTGCTTTTAGTTATTGATTTTAATGAATTTTTTTAAATCAATCTTATAATTTTGAGCAAATTCAAACCAAGCAAATGCAAACCATTCTAATGATGTTCCATATGTTTTACAACATAATCAGTATATTATAAAATTGTATAAAAAAGCCATCTAAAAAGAAATAGAATTAAAATGTTTTTAAGCATAACTAATATCATATAAACTAAATACAATTTTTTTTTTGGGGGACATTGATCTTTAGTAACAATCATGCAAGATTACCAATACATTTAAGTACAATAATAACGACTGTATTAGTGTAATTAACTATTACACAACTAACGTCTTGATTGATAGTCTGAAATAATTGTATAACACCCTCCACATAGATATCATTCATTTTTATTTTAAAGCTATATACATAATATCACTGCAAACCATTTATAAAGATCTTTATCAATCAATGATTTTTGTAAGATATTATTCTTTCATATTAGTATCGCTAATTTTTCCTTTTTAATTCGTAATTTCTACGCCTTATTTATAAGATTATGACGATTTAGCTCACTTTTTGAGTTTAACTCCTTTAGCTATGAGTAAAAAAAAATACCAACATAACATATCCAACAAAATATGTTAAAACAACATAATATGATGCTAACTAGCCTGTTAATTTAAAAAAAAAAAGTAAAAGTAGTTTTATAAAAGGAAAATGTCCATTTGGATGGACAAACTGTCAACGATGTTGTAAAAGTCAAATATTTAGCCCTCAAACTTTCGATTGAAATTTGCTTTTAAGTATCATTTTATTTATGTATCAAAGCTAAATAAAGAAGCAATATCACTAAATAAGTTTCAATAAGTCAATATTTTAATAATTCAATTTCATAATACAAGGAACACAAGCAATAATAAATAATTTTCACATATTTCTATTTGTATTATTTAGTATGGAAGTTAAGAAAGAAAATTCTTCTTGTGAAGCACAAAATACGTTGCAAATTCATTGAGCAAATGTGGATTTTACTATTGCAATCTTAATTTTTACATTGGATTGATTCGCGTTTACCATCAAGTTCCGCAAATGATCTACACAGTCATTAATAACCTCTAGATGAGGACATTTGGGATATATTTTTATTTTGCCCAATAGGCAATAATGATGGTCTTTCCTTTTTTTTTTTTTTTGCTAAACCAACAGTAGATAGATCTGGAGATAAATCTTGATATTATTGATCTGATAGATCTTGTTCCAAATTATTATCGGATGTTTGATTAGTAAACGCTAAATCTTTTATTTTAAAGGATTCGTCAATTAAGGTTTCTTCAATTATACATTTTGGTTGTAAAAAGAAATGATGTATCAGAATCCTCATCAGAAACTTCATTATCGGAACTTTCAGTTCCGCATCTATATACAAAACAGCCGGTTTTCAATAATAATAATTTTGTATGATATAAAACTTAAACTAATTACTGGAAAAATTTCCAAGAATTTTGTCAAAATTTACTTTTATAACAAATTGATTATCATTATCAATAAACAAATCATCATCAAAATTCAATTCTCAATATTTGATACTTCAGCACTAGCATTGTAATCCAAATCTTCTTTTAAATCTTTAGAATTTTTACAGATTACATTTTCGTAAAAATAAAAATAAATATTTTATCCTACTGACAACATGTTGTTCATTATAGTTCATTAATAGTTTAAGTGGCTAAAATAAATTCAATAAACATATACATTAATAAATTCACTATTTAGAGAATCACAACACATGGATTCCATATCCATTGCAATGGACATTAATGTCAGTAATGTGATTAGGTTGAAATTTTGTCTAAAGTACAATCAGTAATAAAATAAAATTATTTCTAATGCTAATATTAAAGTACAAAGATTGTATAAAAAAGCATGAATACATTGGAAAGAATTATTAATAAAAATCCAAACAAAAGATTACTCACCTTTTTCCAGATCGGAAAATGACGCAATTTTCAAAGATAGCAAATTGTAAAAATCTGTTATTTGTTGCCAACCATAGAAATGCATAGTTTTCAAAAAGGTTAAGGATTCATATATCCATGTAACAAGTTTCAAGTTTAAAAAAAAAGGTTTTAAAAGTATATTCATTGTAATAGATACTGGGAATGGAAGAGCTAAGAACCTCCAGCATACTTATTTCGCATGCGTCTTTTAATGTAGTCTAAATAAAAAAAAGCTTTATCTTTTATCATCGGTATATGACCAAATTAACAGTTTCATCACAGCCATCAATAGTGCTATACTAGTTGCTAGATTTCATCACTCAAAATATGGATTTAAAACTTATTATTTTGAACTCTTATAAAATATAAAATAAAATAAAACTTTTCAGTATGGTAAATTTCCGAATCACTGCAGCTAAGCTTGGGCCATTCAAAAAAAAGGTGAGGGCAAAAACTCCAATGATTATACCAGAAACAAGCACGATAAATACAATAATTATTTAGTATAGAATTGTCATCTTGTTTATATTAAATGAAAAAAAAAGTTTCCAGTTAATTGCCGTGCTTTTTAATTTTATTAACAAGTTACCATTTTTATTAATTTTCTACTGAAGAAATCATTATCATAGAATTCTTTTAAGTTTGCGCTATTTTAGAAAAAGCTATAAAATGAAGTAATAAGACAAAAATAGTGCAAAATATCTAAATTAATAAGAATTCCACATTCCCTTTCCAATCATTAAGAAGATAATCTCCAGATTTAGTCGCTCCCTATTAATCTGGCGAAAGAACGACAAGCAATTTCCTGTGATTGAAACATTCGATATGATAATTCCAACGAGAGTTACCATTTCGACACTGCTGCAAGATTAAACATCAGAGACTGGAATTGCAATCTTCAGGAAAAAGAAGTTTTATGGTGATGCAACTTAATGTCATGAATAAACCCGGGAATAAAACTAAGGCGCTTAACATTATCTGGGCTTAATGCTTACGCTTCAAGGGTATCGAAATATAGGAATTAACAGGCACAGGGAAAAGTCTTCTGGGATGCAACAATCTTCGGTGAATCCATGCATGTAGAAGTTTGTAAGTTTTCTTTGCAAAACGTGATTATGCCTCGCCATTCTTTCAAATGGATTTTTTTTTTAAAGCTTCGGAAATTTAAACTAATGAAAATAAAAGTCTTCAATTTGGACTCATTTGTAAAGGTATGGTGTTCAGAGGAGGATGTTTGTTTCATCTTCGAATGAACTATGCCAAATTGGTTTTTGTGCAATATTTTCTAGATTTATATTATAGACGACTTTCAAAATGTTAATGAAAATTGCTTTTGCTGAAGTATTTAAGATTATCAAGTATTGAAGTCTTTTTAAAAGCCTTTTTTTTTAAGTGGAAATCAGTATGTGGTTAAATTAATGTAGATGATCATTTCAGAATGAATTTTGATTGCAAAAGGGAACCAATACATAAAATTAAGTGTTGTCTTTATGTATAACATATTTATGTTTGTGCTGTAAAAGTTTTTATCTTAAGAAATTACTATAATGACACGTCTAGTTGATTTTGTTCTGAATACATTATGTTCTTTTATCTGGGACATTAAAATAATGAGATATTACAATTAATAATAATATAAATTCTATAACCATTGGGTAATTTAAATTGAAATAGTTTCTAACTGGGCATGGAAATTTTAAAGGTTACATTCTCTGATTCAAGCTTGAACATTCTCTGTAGTTGAGAAAAGATGAGCATCAACCAAATACCGGAATTGTATAAAAAACATCAAAACTCGCCTTGTCTAGACGAGTTTAGGAAGACAGTCTATTTCTCGGCCCCCAGTTTTTTGCTAAGTGCATTGTATATTTGGTCTCTTTTATGATTTAGCTATTTTAGGAAAATTTTGTAACTTACAAGGTACTATTTCGTAAAAGTAACATTTTTTCCTAGAATATTTTGCGTAAAAATTTGTTTTTGTGAGTTTGAATACTTCCGTTTATGCATTTATTTGATACAATTAGTAGTGATGTTTGTTTTAAATTTACATTTTGTAAGCTTCATGTAATATTTTGTTGAAAACGTGGCAATTATTTTGTGCTTCAAAAATAAAAAAATGATTTATATATGGGTGCTTCTAAATAACGATGATATAAATAAGGCTCAATTTTGTAGCAAGTACTAAATTTCAGTAAAGACATATGATTATATTTTTATTTAATATATTATCATATTGCAACTATATTTGGACATTGGCAAGTAAGTAGGAGTTGTAAGTTGTAAATCTACTCGAAAAACAAAGCTGTACATCCTTTGTGGTTCACAGAACAGTATTTAGCCGACATTCAAAAATAGAATTAGTTGTAACATAAATGGCCGATGACATTATTATAGTTTTAAATATTGCATTAATTAATTAGTTTTTACCTTAAAGACTCTTGTTTAACTCATTTAAATGAGACATTAATCTATTAAAAAGCCAATTTCACATTATGTTCTGGAACAAATTTTGTTTTGAATCAATTAACAATTTAATTTCATTTTGCAAGACATAATATATTTTCATCATTTTATTTTAATACTCATTCCTTGGTACTTATTAAATTTTAAACCATGGTTTTTGCATGCAGATCCTTTTCAAATGATGATTCTTGAAAACTGGCATAAATTTCATTCTAAGAAAAGCAAAATGGCTTAATAGTTTTTTGGGAAAAGGATAGTCATCTGTCTACTTTTCATTAAATAATATTCCTTCTTGTTCAATTTATCTTTATTTAAAATTGGAATGAAGCACAGATATTTTCAGGGGCAATAGCCATAACCTCTAGCCCTTACTCATTTAGCATCATCCAGGAGGTTGTCACGGACGCAAATAACTTTACATCCCCATAATTAAATTAATATAATTCTCAAAACAGCCCCATTACAAATACTGGAAGGCCAATATCCTGAACAGAGTGGTTCTGTGTATTTACGGATAGTTCCAAAGTCGAAGACTACTGGTATTGGTGTCTATAGTACATTATTTCTTGTTTTCTTCCCAATTGGCTATCATCTGTCTAACTTTAATGCGGAAATACCCAAATATCAGTGGTTTCCTTTTCAGTGGAGAACCTTAAATCTATAATACATTCTTTTCCATAAGCAGTTGTTTAGAGGGATTCTAGATCCCCCATTGAAGCAATCGCTTTACAAAGACAGTCTTACAATTGTAACCAAAATAAAACATGATATCAAGTTCTTTAATGAAAATGGTATATACACCATCTTTTCAGTGATCCCATGTAGAAATTGAAATCATCTAACAAAAAAAAGTTCCTTCAAATCTTCGATAGTCTTCAAATTGTTAGAATTCTGCAGTATGCAAATCTTCAAAATTATAAAACACAGAAAACAATTTAAAAATTCCATTACCGTCCCAACAGCAAATTTTCTACTTTCATAGAAATAAGTAAATCTCAAGTTAAAACGATTAAGATCAGTTAATTTACAATGATTGAAACTATTGCAAATCCTTTTATAAAAATAAATATTTATAAAAGTAAACTTAACAATTTATAGTATATCGATTTACTTATAAAGACAGAAAATTAAAAAATTTTGCATAATACTATCGAAATAAAAATATAATCTACAGAGGAAATTATATGTTTCCAAATCACTGAATGTTGGAATGGAAACATGAATAGCATTCATGCTTTCATCTATACTAGAAGAATGAATAGCATATTAGAAGAATATTTCTAATTAAAGGTATTTATTTTCAAATTCAAAAGGGAACTGTATGGAGCTCAAACTAAAGAAGATGAAACAGATATAAACATATTTGTCTAAAGCAATAAATCGTAAATGCAATATAGGAATGTAACTTTCCTGTTCAGCTAGAAAGAACGTATTGAACTTATTCTGCAAAATCAAAACCTTATCTTTAAAAAAATAACTTTGTAGAGGTTGTTAAAACTCGAGTTGCATAAAACAATAAAGATCAAGAATTGTGAAACGTTGACGTCTTCTACATTTAAATAAAAATTGCACTTCAATCTAAAGCTGTAAAATTCTGACTTTTATAAGTAAATCCCAAGAAAAGGTAAATAGATTAATCGTAGAGAATCTATATCTAATGAAATTGTTTCAAATCATCATAAAATATTGAAACTGCGTTAAAGTAAAACTGCCTTTATTAACAATAATTACAGTTCAGTGAAGTTTACGCGCACTTACTTCTATACAAAGAAAGCATATTGTGCTAAATATGATGAACCATTTTTCGTGCTAAGGATTATTTATAATCCTTAAACATTTAGATTCATTAAAAGAATTTCACCTATAAATGCATAAACAGCTATTTATTTCCATGTCACTATAACAAAAAAAGTGGACGTCGAAACAAAATATCCCAAAGAAATTTACTGTCTTTCAACCTGAAGATAAATCTTAAGCGCAGTATTCAAATATAAATTTCATTCGAAACCAGAAAGAGAGCAGAAAACTCCATTTCGGGAAAATCAACCTTCTTTTTCTCAACTCAACCCTCCCCCCAAAAAAAAAAAGAAAAAAGGAAGATACAAAAAATGTGCTGCGCTTGTCAAAAATCTTTCCAAGACAATAAAACGTGTGGAATGATGAAACACAGACAACATTTAAATAAAGTTCTACTGCGATCAAAGCAGCGGAATTCCTGCTTTCATAGAAATAAGTAAATCACAGAAAAAGATAAGGAGATGAAGAGTAGTCAATCCATAACGATTGGAAATAGGGCAAACTAAAGACAGTATAAAAAAGGTTTTAGAAGCCATTATTTTCGAAAGAAGAATGTAAAACTTGTTAAAAAAGAAAGGTAGAAAAGGAAAATGGTTCAAAAAAAACAAGAGACAGAACTTATTGATTACTTACTCTATTCTTTACTCCATAAATCTTTTTTTCTAAAAGGAACTTTCTCTCGGTAAATTGGTCAGTAGTTTTCGTTGCATAAACTCCAGTTTTCAGAATAATGCTATTACAAGATTAGAGAATGGCATCCTATATTTTTGCAGAGGTTTTTACAACTGGAGAGATTTTTATTGTGAATAAAATGCCTGGAGTTGTAAGGAAATGAAGCAAAGAAAGAAAGTTATCTGAATTGGCAAAAGGGATCTTTAAATTTGAATTTGCGATTTCACATGCGTTTGCTTTAGAAAAATCTGAATCCACAAATTTCAACATACTTTGGTAAAAAGTCTTCATTTTGAAATTAATGTACGAAATTTTGTTAGTATTCTAAAGAAATGTGATAGTTAGTGTCTTCTTTTTTTTCCTCTGTGGTAGTTTAAAAATCTACATTATTTGCGAAGATAATAATTTTAAACATTTGGAAACGTAATACTTCATGTAAAAGAATAAAACTGATAATTGAAAACTAATTTGATAAACATCTTTTCTAAATTATTTTCCTCTAAGCAATCATTTCCCTTCAGAATGTCTTAGTATGGTAGTTTTCGCATTTACAAACAGTATTAAAAATTTCACAGAGAAGTTCAAGTTCTGTAGTTATCAAGAGTATGAAGAACTTGTTTCTTTTTGTAGGTTTGGAGAAATATTTAAAATGTTTCAGCCATTTCTTTCACAAGTTCACATTGTTCTATCTATTAGTTCTTAATGATATGAATGTATTTCGTTTAAAATAACGCCAACCAATCTTTACGGCTATTTTTGTCAGTTTATTTTTAATTTAGTTAGTTTTGTAAAATTTCCATTTTTGGATGTCGAAGAGGCTTTAGAGCACGTTCAGTGAATACTTTTTCTTGGGAAACGGAAAATATCGGGTTTCCTCCAAAATAATTTTTCGAAAGGTTGGTTTATTCGTAAGATAGATCCTCGATTAAGATAGAGGCGATTGTCTCGTAAGATAGATTCAAAGATTTCAAAAGTCTTACAAAAAGTCACTCAACTGTCTTGATTTTTAGGCCTCTCTTTAAAATCTTCCTCAATGACTGCTTCCAATTACTCTTGGCACTAAGATCCCTTTATAAATAAATAAAAAATAGCCAATAAATAAAGGATTTTTTGGTATGATGGAGAAGATAATGCTTAGCGCAATTACCCAGCATTGAGTTTATTCATTGAGAAAGGTCTTGTTTCAGTGTAAAATAGTAAAATGGAAAAGAAAAAATGGTATACTCTAATAAAAAACATCTAATTTGAAAATATCTGCAGATGGACATTTTTATCACTACTTACAAAGAGAACTTACTTAGAATATGACGAAGTTCCAAGAACAGCGTCGATTCCACCCAAATCTAGAACATTCTAGCAATGATAAACGAGAAAAATGGAAAGGCTTCGCATAACACATGTCCATTTCACGCTTTTGGCATGTGAATCGAAACCATCTCCCTACTCTTTTTATGCACCAAAGAAAACAACCATGCACGGAATTGTCCACTGTGCGGTTTTCCCTCATATAACCCTACTCTTTAATGATCATCAAAACCGGCTGCCTACTATACTTAGATTATAGAAACAATGCCATGATGGACGAATAAGAATGATTTGCTTTTAGAAAACGGATTTAGGTTTTCACCACATAGTTTTCTACGTATTCAATAACTAAATAAAACATGGGATTATCGCAAACCATTTGTAAAGATCCTTATGTATCAATGATTTTATTAAATAATATATTTTAACATTAATTACTAATTAATGGGGACAAGATTGTGATTTTTTTCTTCCAATCTATGTAATAATGTAATTTTAAACAACACCATAAATGTAGAAATATTAATGCATGCATAAAATACTTAAATTAATGCGAATTTTGTTTTTTCATTCCCATCTATCTTAAGGAGATAATCACCAGATTGAGTCTTCACTTAACATTAAACTGGAAAATGAAAGACAAGTAATTTTCTATCGCTGAAATATTTGGTATGATAATTCAACGAGAGTTACCATTTCGACATTGCTGCAAGATTAAGCACCAGAGGCTGAAAGGCAATCAATTCAGGAAAGAACTTTTATCATGATGTAACTTAAAGGCATGAATAAACTTGGGAATAAAACTAAGGCGCTTAAAATCATCTGGGTTTTGATATTTACGCTCTAGTTGTCAAAATATAAGATAAATATAAAAATAAAATTATACAAGTGCAACCATCTTCAATGAAAACATGAATGTGAATTTTTGTAAGTTTTCTCTGAAAAATGCGATTACTACTTAGCATTCATTCAAATGAATTATTGCTTACAGCTTTGGAAATTTATACTAATGGAAGCAGAAGGATTTATTAATGTCTCATTTGTATTACAGGTTAGTGACAGTGTTTATAAAAGAAAGTTCGTATCATTTGCAAATGAAGTAAACCACGGAAGTAGTAAAACTTAATAACAACGATATTGAAGTGCGCAATTTATTTTTCTCCTTTGTATTTGGTGGGTAATGGAAATTCATGAACGGTTCATAATTTGTCGTTATAATTAGTATTTAAGGTATTTTTTAATTAATATAAAAAGGAAAACATAAAAAAAAAATAATAAGATGTAAAATAAAAAAATTATATAGATTTATCATGAAAAATGTGAAAATAGGGGCTTGGGCCGAGTGACTCGCGATCTGTCTCTCAGTTCCACAGGTTTCTGTTCGAGTGGAACAGTCTTATGGATGTTTGTAGAGGTTCTGAATCCACGTTAAACGGTAGGCACCGGTCTAATATGACTTTAGAGCGTCACGGAGCCAAGTCGGACTTCTACGAGTGCTCCATTACAACAGAAGCTGCCCTTTTCCTTCACCCGTGAGTCCATGTGGTTAGTCTATATGTTTACTAAGTGCGATAAGAAACAACAACATATATAACTGGTTAGTTAATAATTTATAACTCATACATAACTTACTAATGTAATGGTTTTAGTTAGTTTTTAGTAAGTGTTTTTGAAGACAAAGTTATCAAATGGTAAACTCCTTTCAAAATATATGAAAAAAAAAAAATTAGTCAATTAATAAAATTATATAGTAAGCTCTGCATATGTGCTTCAACAACATATCTCTTTTCAACTTAAAAATAATTATTTTTAAAGTGGATAAAAAAAAAGTGCACATATTGCTGAGCGACTCGAGAAATCTGGCTCTCTGTGCCACAGGTTTTCGTTCAGTCCAGATTTTTGCCATGGGTGTCTGTAGCGGTTCGAAATCCACTTTAAACCGTAGGTTCCGGTCTATCACAACAGTAGAGCGTTGGACATAGGGTCGACAACCTTACCCCCGTAAAGGGAACATCTCCTGTCTCGAAATCTGCCAATGGGCAATCGGCCTTCGTCAACCATGGGGTTGTTGGGCAAATGAAGAAGAATGTGAAAATATATCTTAATACTTTCTTAACAAGATTATAAAAGTGTAAAAGATAATTAATCTAATCTAAAGATATTTAATTAAATTCTGCCGTCTAAAAATGTCTAAATATTTGACCACCCAGCTTCTCATGTTTGGCTCAGCGCGCTTTTCAACAGACTGGAACGACGCTGAAGTCAAGTTCAAACACGCAATTAGTGATAAATGAAAGGAAATGGCAACTTAATTATATCTCCGTGGTTTGAAAATGATGTGGTGATTTGGTAAACAACAGGGATAATGTACAACAGTAAATTTCAACATTGTAACACGAAAACTCACATACTAACAGTCTGAAAAAAAATATCAAACACTCTGTTACAATCTAAATAGAGTATATCTTTTTTTAAAGCATTGTAATGATCCAAATGCACTTCTACCTTTTCTACACTAGAAAGCCACATTGTATAAACTGTAATCTTGTAAATCTTTTACTAAAACCAGTCAAGAATTGTAATTAGTAAATAAAAGTCAGTGTTGAAGGCTGTTAAATAAAAGTAAATCTTTCATCAAAACTTTTAGTTCTAAATTAATTTTTAAACAATTTGTTAAAAAATACATTTAAATACATTTATAAATTTATTGTAGAGCAATACAATTAAAAATATCCATAAAATTCATTTCCGTAAATTTAAAATAAAAACGTTATTTATTTCCCCAAATACCAGTTTAAAGTAGAGATGGATACAAACCTCTTACTATTTTATTTCACATCTAATAAGATAAAAGATAACGATTCATTGCTGAGGATAAACACATTATCCACCTATTAACTGCGTTTGTAAAATGAAGAGCAATTCCCAAAGTGAGAGATTTGTAGATGATAATCAAGAGATTTCTGATTGGTTAGAAATTATTTATTTCAATAGGAATTTTGCATTATAATAGTAAATTAGAGCAGTGAATAAACGATGTGAATAGCACATGTGTGATCTGGTCTAGTTGGCTAATTTGTTTATATTTAAATGCATGATTTTAAAGTCTACATTCAAACAACAATAGGTTTCTTAACTAAAATAACTTACTGTGATAACTGAATTGGATCAAAATAATGTATTATATGTATTAATGTATAAATATTGAATTTACAAGGTTTCATTTTCATCAAAGAGAAATAAAAACTAAATTTTATACCATAACTGGCTGAAAAAGTGGGGAAAGCTTTGTGGGGATTCACAAATCTCCCTTGCAGTATGAAAAAAAAAAAAAACCATGTAGTGTATTATTATTAATTTTTACTTATTGCACCTTTCACACCGTACTATAAAGCTCAACTTTTAGCTAATTTGAGGAGAGATAAATCGTATACAAGAAAACAAGTATTTATAAATATAAAAATTGATTTATTTACTATATTGTATATTTTTAATAAAAATTACAGATTAATTATAAAAAAATAATTTTCATTACCAAAAGAGAGTCCTAATCATGAGTAATATACTTTGGTACAAAAGTTTTCATTATGCTTTTTCTTCTCGTTTTCCATATACTATCTTGTGAGAAATTCTTAATATTCGAAATCTTTCATAAGAAAATTGTATGTTGAGTGCTAAATTTTTAAAGTGTTTACTTTGGATAATGTTCAGTATGTCTGTAGGTGAATCCAGTTGTTGTCTCTGTTTCTCTCTGTAATATCCAAAACAGATTTATTCAGATTCAATCCTTAAAATTTGTGAATTTCAATAATAAAAGTAACTGTAATTGAAACTGTTTTCTTAAACAATTAAAATTTCAATATTTTTTCCAAAAATTCGTAATTGGTGGAATTGGAACACAACCAATGTTTTCATAAAATGCATATGTGCAATTTTCAATTTCAATCATTATTACTTTTGGCAACCGATCTATGATTTTCTTCATAGATAATATCATTCAGTCCACAAACTTTAATGTGGCATGACTTTGATAAAATTGATAAAACTAAAAATAGCTGAAATGTGAGCAAACAGTTGTTGCAAAGAAATAAAGATGATGAAGTGATGTACATAAAACCTATCTTTGACGAATTTTCTTTTCAATTTCTTATTTTCTAAGCACAATTGCCGTTATTTAGTATCTTTTTTTTTCACTCAACTTGTAGTTGGTTGGTTGGGGTTTTATGGCAGAAGAACCAGATTTGGCTATGCTGAGCTAAACGACAGTACTTTTAAATTCCTGTAAAATGAATTTGTTGAAAGCTAAAAATGCCTGTTGCTAGAACAGGTAAAAATGCAATAAGAAGTAAAATCAGATAAGATAAAGCAATGAATGGAATATCTTTGTGCAAAACATATGAGGTTTATAAAACAATTTAGAAATAAAAACGCAAATGTCTATACGACATAATAATTGGAACTATCGCAATATGGTCTGTGGTTTCGACATTAAAGATAAAAGAAAAAAGACAAAAATAATGACGGAAAGATCACTGGGTAACCCCGGTCGTGAAACCCGTACACATCTAAAAGAAGATGCGCCTCTGAGGGGTACTCAACTTTTAGAGAAAATGACAAATAATATGTTTGTTTTTTTTTGTTTATATTTAGCAATAATAATTTAAAATAAGTCAGTTAAAATAAAAATGGATCTAAAGTGTTAAAAGGATAACATAAATATCTAAGTTTTTAACAGTACACTATTGAAATAAATTTATTAACGAGTAGTAAAAATATTAATGATGTTTTAAACTACATACAAAATAGTAACTAATACTTTTTTCTACAATATTTTGAATTTAAACACAATGAACAAAACAGTAATTACGTAAACACATGACTTCTATACCATTAGCTTAATTGTTAAGAAAATTGAAAGTGTTAATTGACATTAAATTTTGTTTCAAGATAAACACGGAAACAGTAGTTATTATTGGTTTACGAGTTTGGAAGTGTTTATTTGTAATTTTAAAGTAAAACATCTGTAAACCCTTTTTGAGCGAGAAAAGGGATAAAATTCAGAATATAAGCAATTGCGTTTAAAACTGAATATATAAATGCGAAATAGACGTCATAGTGAGCTCAAAATAATCAGGGACCTTTGGTAGCAAGAGCAACCTGGTTTGAAATACTAACAATGTATCAGGCAGGCTATTGTAACACTTTGTCATGGCGAATTTCGATTTGGGATGTCAATTATATACCAGAATGGCTTTCAAATTTTGCAACCTCAATTATATGCCACAGTGGCTTTCAACTTTGGAACATAAATTATATGTCAGGGCAGCTTTTTGCAAAATTTCAGTATTAAATTGATTCGCGGATAGCTATTTCATAACAAATCGGTAGTACAAGCGACCATAACGATAGAACCCGTCATTTATAAAGAATGGTGATGATGTCACAGAAATTTTAAAAATTACATTGGCTGTTTTTTTTTGTTTTTTCCTATTTTCTTCAACACACGTCATATCTATTTACATTTCACAAAAGTTTCATTAAAATAAAAATCGTAATAAGCTAACCGCTGCCATTTTGGTGCTACTCTTTTCTTTCATTCTTTCCACAGTTTAATTCGAGAGATATCACATGGTTTTTGTCATGGCTCGTTGGCTTTCGTAACTCGTCTCAGAATCACCGACAACAGGCCTTACAAGAATGTTCCTACTAAATTTTATCGGCAAGTTTAACTCAATTTCATCTACTCTGCAGCCATGAAAAAAAATCTACATTTCCATTGGAAGATCAATGCCAGAAAATAACTCTTTAAAACAGATACCTTTTTATGAAGGTATTTGACTCGCTTCATAAATTTCTAAAGCTGATGGTTAATTTTTTAGCTTAGCCATCAAATTAATCTATGGGTTTTGGACTTCCACCATCGCCAAGCCTCAGCAAGTGTTATCAAGAAGGAGTTAGATGTTTCTCGATCAAGAGTTACTCCATCAAACCCACAAATTCAAAAGATGACTAGCAAGAAAATAAAGATGAGATGATTACGCACATGTTTAATAATTGCGAACAACAAACTTCAGGGATGATTTAAATAATCACTCATTCTCATTCTATGTTTGTTCCATGGGAAAAATGATTGAACACATTGGAAAAAAGATGAGGCAAAGAAAAATCTGATAGTAAGTATACAATGACATTACACTGCAATAATGAAACGTATACAATATATATAAAAAAAAACACAAAATATTAAGAACTTCTTAAATGAACAATTTCGTCTTTTATTTTTAGTAAAGTATGTAACGTACATCAAAAGCACTGTCAGTACAGGCAATATTATAAAAATTAAAACACTGCATATGAAATTAATATTTTATTACTTTATTTTTATCCCTAAATGCTTACATTCCAGCCACATAAATTTTTATACTAATTTTTTTTCACTTTTATATTTAAAAAAAAGGCATTTCTAGCAATCAGTTGAAGTTTTATTGATAATAAAAATGAAGAAGAAAAATTAAATAGTTGTACTCTAATTAAATTTGTGAAACATGGAAAATTTAGTAAAAATACACTTAAATTGAAAACTTTATTAAAACTGTTAACTTTCATTTTCAATTTGGCAAATATATTTATGAAAATATTTCCGGAAAAAAATTACCGAATACAAATTGGAATTGAAACAAATTTAGATTATGGATTATTATACAATATTCTTATATATATTCTTAATATATTAACATTATACAATAAAGAAATAACGACGCAGAAATAAATTCAAATTAATAAGAATGATCCTCATCGCCTTTGATCGTGAAACAGATTATGTGCATATTTAGTCTTCTTATTCCAAATTCACAAAAAGAAAAACATGCAATTTCCTGCGATTGAAACATATCATATGGTAATTATAACAATTTATCAATATGAAATGAATGGCAATCTTCAAGAAAAGTAACATTTATCATGATGCAACTTAATGGCATGGATAAACTTGGGAATAAAACCAAGGCGCTTAACATTATCTGGGTTTAACATTTATACTCAAGAATATCGACATAATAAATATAAAATCTTTGTAAAATGGGGTTGTAGTCCAGCATTTCTTTCAATTCTGGATTCTTTAAATCTTTAGTTTATTTATAATGAAAATAGAATCCTATATATTTGACTCATTTTATAATACGGTTTAAAACATAGTGTAATAGTTGTATAATACGGTTTTAAAATACAGAAATCAAAAAATGTTTGTTTAATTTGTAATTGAAGTTTGTGAATGTGTTTTCTAAAAATTATCCTCGATTACTATTTTGTGCTGTTTTAAGAATATTTAATTTCTTTTTTTTTAATATTTTTTAGGTTGACGACTTTTTAAGTCCTTTTTTAAATTTTGGGGCCCTAACAACTTGCGATTAAATTAAATCAGGTGATATTTTTCAGAGGGAATTTTAACCTAAAAAAATAATACACAAATTAAATGTTTGTCAATATACATATATATCAGTCAGATGTATGTTAAAACGTGTTTTCATGAAACTCTCTTTTTGAATAACGAATTTAAACAATTAGATGTTTGAATTTTATTATTTATGAATACATCACTTTGTGCGACTGTAATGAAAAATCAAGAAAAATTATTACGTAGATCTTTGTAATTAAATAAAAATACGAATAATCGAATTAATGTCTTATAACGTAGCATTAATACTTTATATAATGCCTTTTTACAACAATAAATTGATTGATAAAAATAAATATATATTAATTATTGAGATAATAAACAATCCTTCTCTAGGAATGATTTGGTTCCCTATTTTCAGTTTATATATGCATATGTATGTTTTACAAAATCTATCATATTAAAAATGCATTAAGATATTTAATGAACTGGGAAAGGATGAATCATATCTGCTACTCTTAAATAAACTATTTAAGTTACAGAATAAATTTGGCTATTTAATAACACGCAATTTTGACATAAATTACTGTGATGTATGGACATTGTTACAAAAGTCAAGGATAAATTTGAGGGGAATTTTATTATAAATAGCAACATGAATACAAGTGGGGTTTTAAATTATTAACATGTAGAACTATTTCAGATACTAGACAGGGATACTTGTACAAATAATTATTAAATTATCATCATTAAATTTTTAAATACCATTACTAAATATAAAACATGTAGGGGAGGCGTAATGTAATAGATAGATACATAATTTTTGAGACAAATTGAAAAGCAAATACATAAAAATGTAAATTTAACAAAAAGTATCAAAAATAATATGTGCATACACATCGTTTAAATAAAAAACGAAAGAGATTTAATGCAAAATATGACAAAATAAATATTATTTTTATATTTTAGAGTGTATTTGAAATTTAAATTACTAATATATTATTAAAATTTCATTTGTAACGAAGAAAAATTAGTTAAAAATCTGTAAAATGACAGAAGTTTTTGATTAAGATCTAAATTCCTTTGTCAAGTTAAAAATTCCTTTTATATTTGCTAAATTTTATATTTACTTCCCATGACCAATAATTTTTTTTATTCATGAAATAAAGTAGTATATAAAGTTGTTTTCAAATGTCGGGCATTCTCACTAGATTTAGTAGAAGGATGGCAGATAAATTTAGGGAAACTAAGCATCGTTTTGTTTATCTTATGGACGAAAAACGGACTATCCCCACCAGCTAATCCGACTAACGAGGCTTAAGAGGCTATGAATATCCCAAACGGTATCGGAGTTCCTCGTTGTTTTTGAAACAATGACTGCAACAAAGCCGCCATCGGATTGAACCTCAACCATAATGCTAACGAGCGGCCACACTGCTTACTGAGCCACTATTCAGGCACGCGAGAAGGCTAATTAGAATTAATAATATACAATGTTGACTACTTACTACTACTGTCAACATAACATAAAAAGTACTTTCAAGAAAAGAAAGTAATATAAAAAGTTATTATTTTCTAAATTAATCATTCATTTGAAACTTGTTCCATAGCAAACGTTAATTTACTTCATAAACTATGTGTTTTAAGTACAAATGGATATAAACATTTAACTAAGGATGGTAGAGCCCAACACGATTCATTTCTGAGGATAGGGGAAAAGTACAATGTCAGGGATGAAACAGCATTTGCAAATTGAAGCAGATTCCGAAAGTGATTCGTGGATAATCAATGATTTCCAGGACAGGATGACAGAAACTCATTTCAGCGGAATTCTGCATTAGAATAGAAAATTAAGATCGGCGAGTGTAAAAGACATGAATAGAACATTGTGATCTGGTCGAGTTGACTCAAAACGTTTTTGTTGTTTAATTATTTCATAGAATTCATTTCACGTGGAATGCAATATGTGTGCACGCGAAATTTCTAAGTGGAGTAGAGTTTAAAATTTAATGATTCTGTCATGGTACTCAAACTATGCAGTGAATTCAGGTGTTTCTTGGCGGAAATGGTGAATCCTACGGTACTCAATAAATTGCAGGGAAAACTTTTATTTCTTCAAATTTGTAAAATTAATATGATTCATTTGATAAATTAATATTCCATTCATGTAAGGTTTCAGCCGAAGTAAAAAGAAAAATGAAAATATTACAAAATTAACAGTTTATAGATAATTTTGTATAATAATAATTTTCTTCTTTGAATCTTTTCTTAGATTTTAAATATTTTTTAGACTAATCCAGAATTTGTCTCCCAATTTGATTGATGTGT